>JAKSZT010053811.1:834820-864708 GCA_026826555.1 Tolypeutes matacus
GAGGGAGGAGGAGGGAGGGAAGAGGGGGAGGGAGGAGGAGGGAGGGAAGAGGGGGAGGGAGGAGATGGAGAGGAGGGAGGGAAAGATCCGAGGACCCAGCGGGCTTTGCACTCACCCGTGTTGTACACGTGCAGTTCGTCCACTATCCCCTCGTTGCCGCCGCCAAACACCACGATGAGCTCCTTGATGGCCACAGCGCGGTGGCCGTGGCGCGGCCGGGGTACCGGCCCCGACCAGCCCACTACTCGCTTCCAGCGGGGCTGCAGGAGCACCGCTGGCGAGTTGGCGGGCGACACGGCCGAAGCCATGGTTCTGAGAAAGGGCGCGGTGGGAGAGAGTCACTAAGCGGGAAGGAGCCCCCCAATTCCTCTCACACACACCCCCTTTCGCCTAAGGCAGCTCTCCCGGAGAAGCGGTTTCTCACACAGCGGCAGACGACTCTATGGAGGCCGCCATCTTAACTACCCTCCTTCCCTTCAGCTCTTCCCCCTCTTCTCGCTCACCCGTCTCCTCAAGAGTCCCCCAAAACCGTGGGACGTCTAGGCCTCCGAAGTTGGAGGCCGCCGCAACTCGCCGCCCTGACTACTTGCCCGGGCGCTCCCGCTTACAAGTTCGGGCGGGAGGCCCTGGGAGCCGCCATCTTGAGCCGCCTCTCTCTCCTCCCTTCCTCAGTCGTAGCCCTCCCCCGCCGGAAATGGCGGAGCCCCGGCCCGGTTCCCACACCCCCAAGTCCCCTTCCCTAGCCGGCTTCCGGGGCGGGTGGAAAGGAGCCACAAGCGCCGCGGTTGTCCCAGCCCCGCCGGCGCTCAGACCACAATTGTGGGAGCCGCCATCTTGAGACCGTCCCGCTTCCCCGCCCAAAGCTAAGTGCAGCCGCCTCTCCCGTAACAGCCTCAACGTCCTAAGGAACGGAGGCGCGCCGGAGGCCGTGGGAACGAGCTCCGACCCTCGGGGGCTGCTTGGGGTCTCGCGCCGTACGGCTCGTGAAGTCTCGCACCTTTCTCTCCTGACCGGCTCTGCTGCTTAGGCTGTGACTGCCGCCCTGGGAGCCGCCATCTTGAGACTAGCTCCCCCTTCCCCCCTATTCTCTTCCTCCTGAGTCTCTTCTTCCACTGCAAAGCAAATGTAAGGCAGCGTCCGATCCTTGCTTTCCTCCTTATGACTCCTTCCCACAGGAGCCGCTCCAAAGAGCCCGAGTTAGGCCCCGAAGTGGCAACTGTACGGCAGGAGGAGCGGTAACGGCAGGGCGCTCATGCCTCCTCCCTGGGAGCCGCCATCTTGTGTGAAGAAGTAACAACTAAACATGGCGGCGGCGGTCGGGCGAGGGGGTGGAGTCTGACAACGTCACTGTCCCCCCACGCCCTTGCACGGCTTCGCTTCTGGGCCGAAGCCTCTTAAAGGACCCCCCCTTCGCGCCGACTCGCGGCAGGGGGTCGGGGCCGCCGTGCTCTCGAGCCGCGCTCGAACGCGCTCGGGTCAGGCGCCGCCGGGCCCCGCCCCGCGGCCCCCCCGAGCGCGGCTCCACGCCTCCGCCCTGGGAGCCGCCATCTTGCCACTTCCCCTCGCCCGGCCGTCCGCGGGCGTCAATAGCGACTTTCAGCACAAAACAAAGATGGCGGCGGCACCTGGGGAATGCCCGGATGAAATGCTAACCGCGCCCCCCTTAGAGTGGCTCGGCCCCGCCTCCCCTCGCTTGGGAACGGTCCCCGGGTCGTGGGAGGGGCGGACACCCGAGGAGTCTCCCTTAGTTGGCAGTGGGCACGGGGGCGCGGCAGGCTGGGGGCGGCCGAGAGGAGCTTCCGGCCGGGCAGCGGGCGCTCTCCCGCCCCGCACAGCCAGCGGCAGCCGGGAAGAGCCGAGGGCGGGCTGAGGGCTGAGGGCTGAGGGGCGGCGACTCTGGGCGGAGCCGGCCGCCGGCTCCCAGGCCTGCCGGCTCCGCCCCCGGGGCTCGTCCCCGCCGCGCCCAAACAAAGGCGCGAGGCGCTCCCGGGAGCGGCCCGAACGCCGGGCCATCCCCCGCCCCGTGGGCCGCAGGGCGGTCGGCCAGGCCGGCGGCGCGGGGCCCACAGCCCGGCGCTCGGGCCAGGCGGGCGAGCGCGGGAACGCTCCGCGTCTCCCACGCGTCACCCCGCGTCACCCCGCCCCGCCTTCTTCCCAGAGCCCCGCGCCCCGCCCCGCGCGCATGCGTACAGCTGCTGTTTGGGTCCGCCCTTTTTCAAGATTTGAATTTAGCCGAGGAAAGCGAGAAGTAAAATGCCCGGATGGTAATCGCTGGCCTGTTTTTTTTTTTTTTTCTTTCGCGCCAAGGCTGTATGTTCCCATGGCAACCGTTCGAGGTAGGTACTGTGATGGCCCCCATGTGACGCGTCTCCCCTAACCGCTTAGACGCTCTCTGGCATCCCGGCTTCCCGAGCCGGTGTCCCGGAGCTTGGATCGACCCACGGTCCCCCGCACACACTGTAATTCCTCATTTTCCCAAATCTGTGACTGCCATTTCGCATGCCCCGCAGTGACCAGCGTGGGCAGCAAAGTGCAGGGGACTGCCACCTGTAGGACTCACAGCCAGGTTCATGTCGTCTCGCTCCTGCTGTCCGTGTGGTGAGGTGGCTTTGCGGCCCCGGTGGTTAGGCCGGCGGAGCCTGCAGTTGTGATGTTAGTAAAGCGGCCGCCTTCTACCAGGGCGCGCCCGTTCTCGAGGGTTCCATAGCCGCCTTGCAGCTCCCTACACTCATTTTGTATGAAAACGTTCTTTTGAGAAAGGGGCTGTAGGCTCCAGGAAAAGGAGATGAACCCCCGCTTTTTTGGGGGGCAGAGGGGAGGGGAGGGGAGCAGTTTCCCTGGGAGCCAGGAGACTGGAGCATCCCACCTCTGGCTGTGCCACCGACTGCCTGTGTGACCGTGGGCACGCCACCTCACCTCTCTGGACCCACGTTGCCTCCCTGTGAAACAAGGAAGCTGATGGTCTTCAAGGGCCTGGCCCGCATTCGCCGCCTCCCTGAACCACCGAGGTGGCTGCCCACGGGCTGGCGTCCTCTTCTCGGTAGAGAGGCAGGCCGTTAGGGCACATGTCCCTTTCAGCTTGCCCTCGGGCTCAGGTGGACTCTGGCCCGGGCATTTCCACGCCCTCCCCCCCCCCAGATCGCTAACCAGTAGCTGTCAGCATTTGTCCACCCTGCTTCCTGGCAGACGGGAGGGTCAGGTGATAGTGGGGTGGCTCTCCAGGCCAGCGGCGCAAGCCCCAGGGCTGGGGAGGGTCGGGCCTGGGCTGGGCCCGGGCAGCCCTGACAGCGAGCTGCATGGGGAAGTGCCCGAGGGGGCCTGCCCCCCACCCCCAGAGGAAAGGACGGCTGAGCTGAGGCTCTGGGCAGGCCAGGAGCAGAAGGGAGCGGCTCTGCAGTGGCTCCGGGGCCTTGAGGACAGGAAAGTATGGCTGGAGGGTAGAGCTGGGCCTGGAAGCTCTGGAAGCTCGCAGGGCTTGGGTGGGGATGGCGCCCTGTGGCGCCCAGTGGGGAGCCAGCCACCACCCGAGGGCCTGAAGCCCGGGCAGACACCATCCCCTCCAATCTGATGGGGACATGAGGGAGACACCGGCGGCGGGACCCGTGGGAAGAGGCAGCACCCCCAGGCCTGGCCGGCTCCTTAGCCCGGAAGGAGGCCAGGGTGCATATCAGGACCTCTCCTACGGCCTGACCGCAAGCCGGGTACTGCCTGCGGCCCAGATGGGAGGGAGGTTTGTGTGCAGCAAGGAGCTGCAAAGCCAAGCAAGGGCGTCAGCTCGAGAGGGCAGCCGGCGGCGGCCAGGTAACCACAGCCCCCACGCAGGCCAGGGCTAGAAAGCTCAGCCTGAGGCTTGCTGGCCCCCCACCCACCCCGGGATACAGGTGCTGGCGCCCTGCGTCCATTCAGTGCTCCCCAGTGCCCCGCGGCTCAGTGGTCTGCATAGCTAAGAGCTCATTTAATCCACATAACCGCCCTGCAGGGGAGGTACTGGGAGGACCCCCATTTTACAGGTGAACAAACCGAGGTCCCGAGCGGCTAAGGCTCTGGGCCACCCCTTCGGCAAGTGGGCAGTCGAGGGTTTGGACGCAGATGGCCAGGCCGACCACCGTGCTCTCTGTTCCCTCCTCCTGCCAGCCTGCTCCCTTTGGCCGAAGCCTTTCCAGAACACCAAACCTCTTTTCCCCTTGGTAGTAATCCCTTTCTCCCCTGCTAGGCCAATTCACCCCACAGCAGACCCCGGAGGAGGTGACAATCCGTGATAATTGCACATTGCTCTGAAATCGTCGGCCTGGTTCTGCCAAGGAAATGGAAGGTTTCGCGGCAGGCAAAGGGCAGACGTGACTTGGGCCCACAGAAATGCTTGGGGGGAGGTGGGAAGGCAAACCAGGGGGGCAGACTCCTCGTCCTCCTCCACGGCCATAAGAGCCCTGGTCTTTGACTCCAGAAGTCAGACCACATCTAATGGTCTCAGGTTCAGCTGCCTATTTGGTTGAAGGGGTTCTGGGGCTGGCCTGGAAACTTCCACACTGCTAATACAGTTCTGGAAGAGGCTGAGTCGGAAAGCTGGAGGATCTTTTGTGGATGGCTTGCTTTCTAACCACGCTCTTTTTTTGTGACCACAGAGGAAAACGTCAGAAAGGCTTCTCCGCTGGTGGCGGCCAATCAGCGCGGCTCCGGGGACCGGTCGCAGCATCTGCGTCGGAAATCACGGGGACTTCTTCCTGCCGGTCCTGCTGCGAGGCCAGGAACGGTTCCTCTGAACTCTGAAAAAACAGCGAAGGTGGCCATTCCCGTCTGCTTGGGTCCAGAAGGTTCCAGATGAAGCCCGAATCTAGGCAGGCCCTGTTGCACGTGGCCGTGGGCGGCTGCCTCTGCGTTGCCACCGTCTACACGGGCGTTTTCGCAGGTGTCTTCGTCCAAGTGGGCTACGAGCACTATGCAGAAGCCCCAGTACCCAGCCTCCCCCGCTTCTTGGCCATGCCCTTCAACTCACTGGTTAACGTGGCCTACGTGCTCCTGGGGTGGTACTGGCTATGGAGAGATGAGGGCGCCACAGGGCCGAGGACACGCTACCTCAAGGATGTCTTTGCCGCCATGGCCCTGGCCTACGGCCCTGTGCAGTGGCTGCGGGTCATGACGCAGGCGCCCCCTGCCGCCGTCCTCGACCAGTGGCTCACCTTGCCCATTTTCGCATGGCCGATGGCTTGGTGCCTCTACCTAGACAAGGGCTGGAAGCCCTGGCTGTTCCTCGCCGTCGAGTGCGTCTCCCTGTCCAGTTACGGCCTGGCCCTGCTGCACCCCCAAGGGTTTGACATCGCCCTGGGCACTCACATTGTGGTGGCCGTGGGGCAGGCCCTGCGTGCCCACGTGTGGTATGGCGGCGCCTCCTCCCGCGCGTACTTGGCCCTGGGGGTGCTCTCCTGCCTGGGCTTCGTGGTCCTGAAGCTGTGGGACCATCAACTCGCTCGGTGGCGCCTCTTTCAGCAGTTAACGGGCCACTTCTGGTCCAAAGTCTGTGACGTCCTGCAGTTCCATTTTGCATTTTTGTTTCTGACAAATTTAAGCAGTCGCCAAAGACCCCATCCTGGGGGGAAGAAGCTTTAGATTGGATAAAGAAGCTACCTTGATGATAGCTGGGAAAAACACAATTCATGTGCCTTATGGACTAGAATTAACAGCAATATTGTAATATTCTTGCAGCAATGTCCAAGAAGGTGCCGTATCAACGCTAAGGCTTAATAACGGGGTATGGGATTTTTTTTCTTTTGGACTAAGGACAACGTTCAAAGGTGTACTGGGGTGATGACTGCACAACTGTGATGAAAGTGAGAGCCACTGAGTGTATACTTTGGGTGGACTGTACAAAGCATGGGGCCGTGTAACACAGTGAACCATGGGGTGGAAGATGGGCTGTGGGTAACAGCACAGATAGGAGAGTGTTCTCTCGTGACCTGTAACAAATGTACAATACCAATACATGGTGTAATAATAGGGCGTATGTGGGAAGTGGATGTGGCTCGAGCAGTTGGGCTCCCATCTACCATATGGGAGGTCTAGGGTTCTCTTCCCGGGGCCTCCTGGTGAAGGCGAGCTGGCCCGCGCAGGAGAGCTGGCGCAGCAAGATGATGCAACAAAAAGAGACACAGAGGAGAGACAACAAGAGATGCAGCAGACCAGGGAGCTGAGGTGGAGCAAGAGATTGAGTGCCTCTCTCCACTCCGGAAAGTCACAACATTGGTTCCTGGTGCCACCTAAAGAGGACACAAGCAGACACAGAAGAACACACAGCGAATGGACACAGAGAGCAGACAACAGGGTGCGGAGGGAGAGAAAGAAATAAGTCTTTAAAATTAATAAAAATAAGGGGTATGGAAAAAATATACCAATTGTGTGCTCTGGCCCGTAGTTAGCGGTAATGGTCTGATGGTGTTCTTTCAAAATGTTCCACAACAATGGAAGGTGTTGGTGGCGGGGTGGTGTACGGGAATCCTGCACGTTATGCATGATTGTTTTGTAAGCTCACAACTTCTCTAATAAAAAAATGTTGAAATAATTCACTGGTGAAGCCATTAAAAAAAAATGAACTGGGCCCAGAAGCTTGAATTTTTTCATAATAAAAAAAATATATTTAAAACAAAAAGAAACTACCTTGAAACCAAGGACCGCCCCAAACTGAAATGGACTGTCACTTGGACCTTGTCAGGCTCTCCGTGCTACATTTCTTGGGTGTGGTCACAGGACTGTCCTTTCCTGAGAACTGACGGCTTCACTACTGAGAGGTGAAAGGTCATGATCTCTGCAAGTTACTTCCGCAGAAGCCAAGCAGACTCGGTCAGACCTAGGAGAAGGGCCTTCTGCTGTTCATTGTACTCGTCTTAGAACTTTCCTGTAGTTTAAACGTTTTTCCCAATAAAACGTTGGGGTTAAGGGGCAATGATGACCCCAAGAAAGTCAGCACCCTGACAGAATGGTGCCTGCAGTACCCTCGCGATGCCGGTGCCAGTCAAGGGCCGGTGGTGGCGGCGGGGCAGCTTCTGCCTGGCAAGCTGGTGCCCAGGCCTCCAGGCCAGGCGGTGGGCTGCCAGCAAGCATCCGTCACCCTGACCACGCGCCCGGCAGACCGATGGGGAGATCGGCCACCACACCACTAACTAGCTCCCACAAGAGAGGCCGCTGCCGAGCTGCCGTGACCTTGGCACTGACAGCAGGAGAGTCCCGTGGAAGCTCTGGCACGAGGCGGGACATGTCTGAGAAAGCTGTGGGGTGGGTAGACTCTCAGAGGCGGGGCACGGCTTAAATGGCCTCAGGGGCTGGGGTTACCCAAGGGACGTGGGGGTGTCACCACGAGAGAGTCCCTCTAGCTGGTGGCCAGGATGCTGACCCTTGGGCAATGCCGGAGGCTCTGCCTTTCGGGTCCCCCTCTCCAGACCCCGGGAGACCATCCCTTTAGGTAGCCTTTGGTCCCCTGGGTGAATATATTGTTTAGACGCCTGTTTTAGCAGCTTTACTCAGGAGGGCAGCTGGTCTTCCAGGTGACTTCGGGCTTATATGGACTGGGACCACCTTGTTGAAGATGTCCTCATTCCCTGTCACACAACAACGCGGGCCACACTGCGTGGACACACCCACAGCGATGAGGGCAGCTACCAAGGTGAGGCCAGAGGAGAGGGGCGGCCCGTCCCTGCCGAACAGCGTCTCACAGGGCCGGCCTCCCGCGTTCCCCTCCAGAGCCTCACAAGCTCCCGTTCAGCAGGTGCTACGACTCCCGAGGTGCTTTTGAAACCAGGACCCGGGGCCACATCTGCTCTCGTGGCCAGGCCACGGCTCAGGTGGGCAGTGGGCCTCAACCAAATACGCCCTGAAGAAACCTCCTGAAAGGCCCCTGGGCAAGCAAGAGCCACTCCCTCTGCCCGGGCAGTGGCTGCCAGCCTTTCCGCTCCCCCAAGGCCTGGGCGAAAGGGCCAGGGCCAGGGCCAGGGCACGGAGGCGGGCATGCCGGTGGGCCTCGGGAAGCGGCTGGGTTCTTTGTGAACTGCTGTCGCGAAAGCCCCATGGGCCTGAGAAGAGGACAAAGGCTGTGGGCATCCCCAGAGAGGCCCGCCCTTAGTTTGAAGAGACGGGGGGCTCCAAGGATCTTCATCTCCTCACCCAGGCAACGCTGGGGCTGGGGATTGTACCTGGGACCTCATATGTGGGAAGCCAGTGCTCAACTGCTGAGCCACATCAGCTCCCCTGAGTTGGTTTTTGCATTTGTATGCTTGTTTCTTTCTTTGTTCTTAGGAGGCACCAGGAACCAAACCTGGGACCTCCCAAGTGGGAAGCAGGTGCTCAACCACTTGAGCCACATCTGTTCCCCCCATCACTATTAAATAAATAACCCCAAGAACCGTCTGGTTTCCACGGCTCTCCTGTGTCGGGCAGGGCGCCCGCAGGAAACCGATGGCGTGCTCAGATTAGGGAGATTCAGGAGGGTTTACCAGGAAGCTGGGGACACCGGTGGGGGGGAGGCACAGGGGTCCATTTGAAAGTGGACAATTTGGGGGACGTCTAGTATGTTCACAAGGTTTTTGCAGCCATCATCAGTAACTCCAGGACATTTTCATCACCCTAGAAGGAGACCCCATACCCATGAGCAGTCACTCCGGAGCCGGTACCTCCCCCCAGCCCCCGGCAACCCCAATCCACTCTTTCTTTTTCTTTTCTTTTTTTTTTTGAGGCACCCCTGGGGATTGAACCTGGAACCTTGAATGAGGGAAGCCGGTGCTCAATCACTGAGCCACATCAGGTCCCCGGAGTTGGGTTTTTTTTGTTTGTTTGCTTATTTGTTGCTTGTTTTGTTTTTAGGAGGTACTGGGGATCAAGCCCGGGACCTCGTATGTGGGAAGCAGACGCTCAACTGCTTGAGCCACATCTGCTCCCCCCAATCCATTTTCTGTCTCTAGGGATTTGCCTGCTCTGGACATTTCCTAGAAATGGGATTCTAGGCTCTGTGGCTTTTGGTGTCTCTCACCGAGCGTGCGGTTTTCGGGGTCCATCTGTGTATGTGGTGTCCTGTATTTTGATTTGCTAAATCAATCTGGCAACTCTGCCTCGAGCCGGCCCAACCCAAAGCTGGAGGCTGGGAGCCTGCGGGTGGCAGAGCAGCTGGGCGAAGGTGCAGCTGGCAGCATCGGCCATTCTCAGCGCGTGTGGCCAGTGCCAGCCAGGCAGCTTCCTGCGTCCCGCTCCACCCTGGTGAACCCCATTTCCGGGGCTGGGACCTCAGCCGGGGCTGGCGGGTGCCAGCGCTGTGGGGAGGACAGGAAGGCGGGCGGTGGCGAGGCCGCCCTGCCGCCTCTGCTCCTCGCTTTCTGCCTTCTTCCTGCTTCTCTCCGGGCCCCGGGTCTCCTGACTTAAGAGCCGGGGCTGAGCTGGCCGCTCGGGGAAGGAGGAGAAGGAAACGCCCTGCTCCTTTTTCTGTCGTCCTTGGCTTGGGCATTATCGCTCCATCGCGCCCTATGCACAGCCGAGAAGCTTCTCCCCCACGTTTTGACCTAACGGTTTTGAGGTTCCAAGGCTGGGAGGGATGTCAGAAACCATCTGTGCCAACCCCCACGTTTTACAGATGAAGAAACCGAAAATGTTGCCAGTCGAGCTGCCTGAGAGCCACCACCCGGGGATCAGAGGCCCCAGGCCCTGCCTCCCAGCCTCCTCCTTGGTGGCCAGGCCGCCGGCCTGGGGCTTTGTCCCCAGTGAAAAGAACTTTCCTGTTCTTGCTGTGACTGGGGGAGAACACCAGACAAGTAAAGAGAAGCCACGGTGACACATGTACCCATGAGGCGTGGCACACACGCCACCCAGCAGGGGCCCTTCCTTCCTGTCTCCCTCCAGCCAGGGACCCCACCGGGACGGCAGCATCCCCCCACAGCCACGCTTCGCCCCCAGACCCTGAAACTCAGGTGAAACCTGCAGGGGGCTTTGTTGCTGATTCTAAAACAATGACATGGCAGGACACAAGCTCCCCGTCTTTGTGTTTTCTCGCTCATCAGTAGCTGTGCGGGTGCCGCTAGGTGCCTGCTTTGCTCTCGGGTCTTTTCCGTGGTGCGGGGATGGCCAGGTTTCCGTCCCATGTTTGGCCCTCGGTAAGTAGCGCAGCTAGAAACTGCGGCTGCTCAGTGCCCTTGGACTTGGCTTTCTCCCGTTGACTTTCAGGCCTGGCTTGGGCTGCAGGGGTTTTCAATCGTTGGGTCCCTTTTCCCAGTGACCCTCTCCATTTACATTGGATAAGAGTCCCCTCCCCTGGGCCCCGCCCACCAGCAAAGTGTTAGCACTTTTTTTTTTTTCACCTTCTTATTTATTTATTTATTTTTTTAAGATTTATTTATTTATTTATTAATTTATCCCCCCTTGCTGCTTGTGCTCGCTGGGTCAGCTAACCACGCCGTGCGGGCGGGCTTGCCTTCACCAGGAGGCCCCGGGAACCGAACCCAGGGCCTCCCATATGGTAAACGGGAGCCCTACTGATTGAGACACAGCCGCTTCCCTCACCTTCTTATTTTGAAATACGTTGAAACTTAGAGGACAGTTGCAAAAATAATACAAACCCCCTACAGAGAAATCCAACCTTCCCCCACCCCCCAGGTACACAGATCCACCAAATTTAACATTTTGCCATCTTTGTCATTTCTCTCCTTCCCTTCCTTCCTTCCTTCCATCATCTATCTTCTGAACATTTGACAGCAGGTGGCACACATCACTCCTTGAACACATAATACTTCCATGTCCACTTCCTACAAACAAGGATATTCACTTCTTATGTAACCACCTGACTTGCAGTTATCACATTCAAGAACTTTACTGTTGATATAAAGCTTCCAGTCTACATTCCAACTTTTCCTATGTCCCAGTAATGTCCTTTTTTTTAAATTTATTTTATTTTATTTTTATTTTTGTTTTTTTTTCCCCAGTAATGTCCTTTTGAGCCTTTTCTCCTCCATTCTTAGATTCCATCCAGAATCATGTATTGCATTGAATTGTTATTATCTCGTTAGTTTCTCATTTTTTTTAAATTGTGGGAACGTATCTACAACATAAACTTTCCCATCGCATACCATCCAGTGGGATTCATCACATCCACTATGTTGCAGTACCCTCACCCCCATCCATTACGAGAACTTTCCATTCACCCCAAATAGAAACCCAATACTCATTTTGCATTACCTCCTCATTGCCCCTGCCCCCTATTCCTGGTAACCTGTACTCTACCTGCTGACTCTGTGAGTTTGCATTTTCTCTGATATTTTCTTTGTGGTTATCATAGAGCTTAGATTTAACATCCTAAATCAGTAACAATCTTTTTTGCTTTGATACCAATTTAACTTCAATAGCATTCATAAACTGTGTTCCTATACCACTCTACCCCCCACTTTATGTAGTTCTTATCACAAATTACACATTTATACATTATGAGTCCAAAATCATTGATTTATCATTACCTTCTATGCATTTGATTTTAGCTCCTGTAGGAAGTAAAAAGTGAATTTACAAATCAAAAATACAATAGTACTGGTATTTATATTTACCCATATTATTATCTTTACTGGAGATCTTTATTTCCTCCTGTAACTTCAGTCAATTGTCTAGTGCCCTTTCCTTTCAACCTGCAGAACTCCCTTTAGCATCTCTTATAGGCCTGGTCTAGTGGTGACAAACTCCCTCAGTTTTTGTTTATCTGTGAATGTCTTAATCTCTCTCTCATTTTTGAAAGACAATTTTACTGGATCCAGAATTCTTGGTTGGCAAGTTTTGCTCTCAGCACTTTAAATATGTCTTCCTACTGCCTTCTTGTCTTCATGGTTTCTGATGAGAAATTGGCACTTAATCTTATGGAGGCTCCCCAGTAAGTGATGTTTCTTCTCTCTGGTGACTTTCAGAATTCTTTCTTTATCTTTGGCATTAGGCAGTCTGGTTATAACATGGCATGGTGTGGGTCTATTTGGGTTTATCCAGTTTGGAGTTCATTGAATGTCTTCGGTGTGTATGTTCATGTCTTTCATTACATTTGGAAAATTTACAGTCATTTTTAAAAAATATTCTCCCCACCCCTTTCTTTCTTCTCTTTCTGGGATTCCCATAACACATATATTGGTATGCTTCATGGTGTCCCACAGGTTTCTCAGGTTCTGTTCACTTTTCTTCATTCTTTCTTCGTTCTGCTCCTCAGACTGGAGGATTTTAGTGTTCTTATCTTCAAGTTCACCAATTCTTTCTTCTGCCAGCTCCAATCGGCTCCTGAACCCCTCTAGGGAATTTTTAATTTCTGTTACTGTGGCCTTCAACTCTAGTTCCTTTTCATAATTTCCATCTCACTACTGATATTCTCTTTGTGTTCCTCTATTATTTTCCTGATTTCCTTTAGTTCTTTTTCATGCTTTCCTTGAGATCTTTGAGCATATTTAGGACCTTTTTTTTTTTTTTAAGTCTTTATCTGGAATGTCCCAGGTCTGATCCTCCTCATGGATGGTGTAGCAGTTTGATATCATTTATGAATTCCAAAAATAGATATTGGATTATGTTTGTAAACTGGTCTGTTCCTCTGGGCATATTAGATTGTATTAGAATCAGAGGTTTCACTTTTTCTTGATTAAGTTATGATCAAGGCTTTGATTTGGCCACGTCAGTAGGATGTCGAGTCCCCACCCCCTTGGTGGGCAGGGAGTCTGAGAAACTGACACAGCAGGTGAGAGAGTTAGAGTTTTGATGCTGGAACTCCAGGAAGTAAATACACAGAAGAAGCACACAGAGGAATAGAGATGGCTCCATAGACATGGCAGAGTCTCCAGGAAGAAAGAGAACCTGTGGGTCTACAGCTCACCTTGTGGAGAGACCAGAGCAGCTGAGCCGGAAAGAAACGAGCCTTGGTGAGAGAGATGAGCTTTATACCAGCCTACAGCTGAGACCAGAAGAAGCTGGGACCACAGAGCCTGAAGAGGAAAGCTGAACCCTCGCAGAGACTGGCAGCCATCTTGCTCCAACACGTAGCAACAGACTCTGGTGAAGGAAGTAATCTACTATTTATGGCCTGGTAACTAAGTTTCTACCCCAAATAAATACTCTTTATAAAAACCAACAGAGTTCTGGTACTTTGCATCAGCACCCCTTTGGCTGACTAATACAGATGATGATCCTCCTCAAGGATGGTTTCTAATGCTTTAATCTTCTCCTTTGCCTGGGCCATCACTTCCTGTTTTTCTGTGGTTTTTGATCTTTTGTTGAAACCAGGACATTTTGATGTTTTAGCGTATTATCACTGGAATTTAGACTCTGAGGCATCTGTTCCTTAAACTTTTATCCAGCTAGTGTTATGATAGGGTTATCCTTGAATGCCAGGAGCTAACAAAAAGAAGAAGGATGCTGTTCCTAAAGAAGTTGAATATAGACTTGCCACGTGACCCTGCAATACCACTACTGGGTATATACCCAGAAGAACTGAGAGCAGTGACACGAACAGACATCTGCACACCGATGTTCATAGCCACATTATTTACCATTGCCAAAAGTTGTAAACAACTCAGATGTCCATCAACAGATGAATGGATAAACAAACTGTGGTCTATTCACACGATGGAATATTATGCAGCTGTAAGAAGAAATGAAGTTGTAAAGCATATGACAACATGGATGAACCTGGAGGACATTATGTTGAGCAAAGCAAGCCAGACACAAAAGGACAAATACTGTATGAAATAGTTACTATGAACTAAATATATTATGTAATCTCACGAAGTTACTAACTTGTATATGGGTCACCAGAAAATAGAATGAGTTTAGAGAATGGAAAGCTGAGGGTTAACTTGTGCAGAATTAGTAAAAAGGATGTGTGTCAGTCTTTGGAAATGAATAGAGAAGGTGAAAAACCAACATAATGTTTGTAACTAGCAGTACTATTATGTGAGTATGAAAGCAGTTTAAAGGAAAAAGTCTAAGGTCATGTGTATTACTAGAAGGAAAGCTAAAATATGTAACATGGAACTGTATAGCATAGTAAAGCCACATGTGAGAAATAACTTGGATAAAGTTGCATATATAAGACTGTTTTTCTTTGAAGCTGAACAAATGTATGTTAATATTACAAAATGTTAATGTCAGACAAAACACACATTATGCTAAGTGAAAGAAACCAGACACAAAGTTTAACATATTGTGTGATTCCATTTATATAAAATGTAAATATAAATCAATTTATAAAGATGGAATTAGATTAGTGGTTATGTAGGGCTGGGGAAGGATAGAGGGATTGAGAGGTGACTGCTAAAGGGTGTAGAGTTGTTCTGTTTGGAGTAATGAAATTGTTCAAAAATTTTTTGAAGTGATGAAGGCACAACACTGTGGTTATACTAAAAGCTACTGATTGTACACTTTGGATAAATCCTATGGTATGTGAATATATCTCAATAAAACTGCTTAATAAACAAATAAATAATTGTGCAAGAACAGCCAGAAACAGCAGCTGTGTACAGCAGGGGAAACAGAGAGATTGAGAGGTGAAGAATTTTCTTGTTTGTCTGTTTTTTGTTTATTATTATTATTGAAATAATGAAAATGCTCTAATGATGATTGAGGTGATGAATGCACAGCCATGTGATTATACCACATACCATTGATCAGACACTTTGGATGAACTGTATGCTTTATTGATATGTACCAATAAAATTGATTTGTTAAAAAAAATTTGCAATCAGCCCTGGCCCACAATTCTGGGTATGTGACTGGACCTCTCCAAGTCCCAAGGGCTGCATCAATAAAAGGAAGATAATTTTTTAAAAAAAAGAAGAGGAGGAGGAGGAAGTACCTTTCCTAGTCTTTGAAGATTGATCTGGGTGAGTGCTCTCCTTCAGGGTTTATCCCTACAATGAGCTTGGAGAATAGCTCCAGGCCAAAGGGTAGGGGCCTCCCTGATCCTTTCTGCACAAGCTTCTAGTCTTGGGTTTGCGCTGTGTGGCCCTAGGCATTTCCCCATCCATGGATACAAATGTCCCCTCTCCCCTCATGGCCAGGGCACTGCACTGTGTGTCCTCCAGCCAGCACTCCCTTGCCCCTGACAGCCCCCTGGCTGCCCTCCCGCAGCGTTCTGTAGGAGAGCTCTGCCTGCGAGCTGCCTTCTGCACGCAGGGAAAGTTCTGGGACGGCCAGCCCCTCAGGCCACCCCCAGGCAGATGGGGCCAGACGTACAAGCTCCCAGTATGCCCATGAGGTCACTCTGCTCCTCAAGAGCAGGGACCAGGGATCCGCACTGAGCGTGTGGGCCAGCTCCAAGCCAAGCTGGGGATGGGCAGGGAAGGGCCACGTGATCTTCCTGCTTAAGTGGCCTTTGTCTTGACTGGGTGCTTGCCCTGTTACTGCAGCCCTTGAACCATTTTCTGGAGCTTTGAGAAAGACGTTTTTCCCGGTTCTTGCTGGCTGTTCAGAGATCCTATGGGGAGGACAGAGCCCTGAAGCATTCCACTCCACCATCTTGATCGGGGCAGGGCCATGAGAGCCCTTTTTCATCTTTAGTCTGTCTGATGGGAGCTCATTATAACTTTAATTCATCCCACACACACACACAAACACACACACACACACACACACACACAACCAGCCTGCGCACATTTGTCTATTGGAAGTTTAGATTTGTTCTTCTGTAAATTGCCTGTTTTCACCCTTTTCCCATCTTCCTCTTGGGCTCTTTGTCTTTTTGTTATCAGTTTGTCGGGGTTCTTTTTTTTTTTTTTTTTTAAGATTTTATTTATCTATTCATTTATCCCCCCCTTGCTGCTTGTGCTCGCTGGGTCAGCTAACCACGCCGTGCGGGCGGGCCTGCCTTCACCAGGAGACCCCGGGAACCGAACCCGGGGCCTCCCATATGGTAAACGGGAGCCCTACTGATTGAGCCACAGCCGCTTCCCAGTCGGGGTTCTTTTAATATTAGAGTTACGAACACTTCATCCATCACATAGTTGGCAAACGTGTGTTATTAATCTATTGTTTGTCTTTTGACTTGTGGGTACCTCACAGCAGAATGCGTTAAGATTCACGTAGTCACGTGCATCCATCTTTTTCTTCCTAGCTTTTGGGTTTTTTGGTCTTAGCTTCACAAGGTCTTCCAGATGCCAAGGTGATATCTGTCCACTCCTCAGCTAGCTTTGCCAGATCGCGGCACCTCTTATAGCTACTTCAGCTCTTTTCAGTAGCACATCAGTGGCTTTATAAAATATTGCAGCTGTCTTCATTGCCAACATGACAGCTTATCAAACTGCAGTTAAGCGGCGCAGTTGGCAGCGTGTTTTCTTAAGGAAACGAAACGTCCAGCACTTGTGTGTGTGTTTCACCGCAGCCTGGGGGAGAGAAGTAAAGAGCCCCCCTCATTTGAAGGCCCCCATTTGCATAAGCATCAGCTGGACTGTTAAGGTCCTCCAGCGAGTCCCCAAATCGTCCTGTGAGGAGGGAGCAGCTTCTCTTTCAAAGTGGAGGGCTTGGGGAGGGCTGGCTTTTCCAGGGCCAGGAGGTCGAGGGGGCCTCCAGGGGCCCCTCTCTAGGCACAGAGTGTCTGCCCTTGAGTCATCGCTGCTCATCCTCTTACTGTAGACTTTTAACCGTGGGAGCAGGTCAGGTCCTTGTTGCCCTTTTCAAGTTCATCCCCTTGCCTGCCTTTCACCTTGACCTTTGCTCTCCTTTTCTCTTCTGAAACGCCGACTTCTGGTTTTACTTCTGCCTCTTCTTTCCCATCCCCACTTTCCCAGCAGCCCTGCCTGACTGCCTGACTTCCATGGCCACGGTCTCGGCCAGAAATGAAACCTAAAAGATCCCCTTGAAGGTCCGTCTGCCTGCCTGCCTTCCCAGAGGCAACTGCTGCCCAGATTTTGATTTTCTCCCTCCCCAGCATGGTCTTATTCCTTCCCTACACATGGATATCTCCACAAGCAATATGTCCTGTGTGTGCTTTAACTGTAGAGAAACGGCAGCACACTGTCCATGACCTTCTACGAGTGACCGCATTGATGTCAGTTCCCTTCCCCAGTCTCCACTGGCACCCACTGGGGTAGTTCCTCATTCCGAGCTATTAGGAACATCACATCTGTGCGTTTTCCTAAACGCAGGAGTCTTGGTGTCTGCGTGGGAGAGCACAGCCACACTTCGCCTTTCCTAGAAGTTGCCAAATCCCTTGCCTGTTGTCGCATGTATCAGAACTTCATTCCTTTTTATGGCCGAATAATATTCTATTGTATGGACAGATCGCATTCTGTTTATCCCTTTTTCAAATGATGAACACTGGGGTTGCTTCCGTCTTTTGGCAATCGTGAATAATGCCGCTATGAACATTGGTGTGCAGATGTCTGTTCGAGTCCCTGCTTTCAGTTCTTTGGGATATATACCCAGGAGTGGGATTGCTGGGACACACGGTAATTCTATAGTTAACTTTTTGAGGAATCACCAAACGATTTCCCAGAAGGGCTGCACTATTTTACCTTCCCACTAGCACTGTAGGAGGGTCCCAGCTTCTGCATGTCCTCTCTAGCCCACGTGTTGTGTGTCTTTCTGAGAACAGCCGTCCTCGTGGGTATGAAGTGGATTTGCATCCTGGTTTGAAAATACATCCAGCACATGCACCCAGATGTGTCACTTACCAAATGCGGACCTGGGGGAGGCCGCCTGTGCCCAGTTCCCCCAGCAGCTTGCTGTCACCCAAAGAATGTCCTGGCCTTGCAAGGTGAGCTGTTCAGAAGTGTTTTCCAGTTGAAACTCTTCATCTTTGCGATTCCGATTGGCTCTTTTTTCCCAGATGATTTTTTTCTACTGTAGAAGCAAAACAGGTGTAGGAGCTGAGCCTGTGACACTCCCCAGGAACGGAGATGCCCGAGGGATGCTGAGCCGGCCCACTGGGGAGCGTCTGCGTGGGCAGCCCCAACTGAACGACAGATGCAGCTTCAGAAGGAGGACTTGTCAGAGGAGACGGAGATTGTCAGATGGGATCAGAAGCGGGACATGCAGGCATATGCTGTTTACTAGGGCCACACCCAAGGCATATGTTTGTGGGAAGATTAAATGTGAGAGCATGAGAAGAAAGATATGCCAGGCAACTGCTAACCAAAAGAAAGCTGGCCTTGTGATATTAGTTTCAGACAAAATGGATTTTGGGACAAAACCAAAACATTTTAGGAATAATGTTAAAATGGGCTTAAAATACATAAAGCGAAAATTGACCAAAATCCAGGGAGAAAGTGACAAATGCACCACGGTAAAGGGACATTTCTATACACTTCCCTCAGCTGGGTTTTGGTCAAACCAACAGTGATTCCATGAAGGTAACGGAAAATGTGACAATCCTGTTTAGTCTGCTAGGCTGCCGAAAGTGATACACCAGAAATGGGTTGGCTTTTACAATGGGGATTTAGTACCTTACAAGCTTACAGTTCTGAGGCTGGGAAAGTGTCCAAATCAAGGCATCATCAAACTATACTTTCTCCCTAAAGACCAGCTGCTGGCAATCCTGGGCTCCTCTGTCACATGGCAAGGCACATGGCGGCGTCTGCTGGCCTCTCCCTTCTCTTCTGCGTTTTCTTCCTTTCAGCTTGTTTTTCATGGCTTTCTCGCTCTTTGAATTTCATTCTTCTATAAAGGACTCCAGTAAGAGAATTAAGACCCACCCTGGGCCACGCCTTAACTGAAGTAACCTCATCATAAGGTCCTACCCACAAGAGGTTTATACCCACAGGAATGGAGTAACTTTAAGAACATACTTTTCTGGGGTCTATCCAGCTTCAAATCAAAAAACCCCTGACTGAGGGCAAGCTAAGGGGCAGGTAGGCATCTCTGCACCCAGGACGCATGCACAGCGCATTCTTCCCCAGTGCACAAGTGGCATCTGGAGACACTGATCATGTCCCAGCCATAGAGCAAGAAGCAATTTCTAAGACTTGATATCAGGCAGACCATCTGCTTGGAACACAATGCAAAGAAGTTAGAAGTCGCAAAACCAAGCTCCAAATACTGCAAATTTAAAACACATCATAGTGAAAAATTTAAAAGACTTTGAACTACTTTAATAAAAAGAGCTATGTAGTAAACCTCATGGGAGATAGTGGAAATGGTACTTAAAGTGAAATGTATAGCCTTAGAAACTTACATATTTAAAATGTTTCTTGAACTAGAACATGATACGGAAACGTGTGCAGATGTGAGGTGTACAACTTGGATTTTTCACACACACACAGGAGGCTCCATCAAACCTACCCCCCAAAGGTAAAAACCATTCTGACCTCTAGATTGGTTTTGTGTGTTCTGGAACTTTATACAGTATGTAGTCCTTTTTGTCTGGTGTCTTACACTTAGCATGATGGTTTTGAGATTCACACACGTATTGCACAAGATCACTCCTTTTGCTCACCAAGTAGTATTCCCTGGTGTTGCTATGTGACAGGGTCGTTGTTGTTGTTTTAGGAGGTACGGGGATTGACCCCAGGACCTCGTCCATGGGAAGCAGGCGCTCAGCTACTGAGTGGAGTGTCATCCACTCCCCATGGGAAAGGTTTTTTTCACCCATTCATTTGTTGATGGGCGTTAGGGTTGTTTCCAGTTTGGGGCTATTATAAATAAAGCCATTATGAATATTCACATCCAAGTCTTCATATGGACACGCACCGCCGTGCCTTTTTGGTCTGTCCCTAGAAGTGGCGTTGCTCCCTTCAGATAGGTGAATTTCCAGGTTAGAAGAAACTGCCCAACAGGGTCCCAAAGCGGCGGCACCATTTTCCACCCAGGGTTAGGTGCCTGTGAGTCCTCCAGTTGCTCCCAGTCCTCACCAGCACCTGGTACCATCAGTCTTTTTAAGGTTAGTCATTCTGATGTGTGTGTATAGGTGACTCCTTAGGAAGAGGGGAGTGGGGATAGCTGGGGCAGGGGGAGGGGGCAGTGGAGGATGAAGGAGGGAGGTGGGAGGGAGGCGGGAAGGGTGAAGGGGGCGCTGGAGGAGGGAGGGGGTGGCTCCCGAGGGGCAGGGCCTCCTCCCTGGCTTTATTCATTTATTTTTTTAGGAGTTACGGGGCATTGAACTTGGGGCCACGTTCAAGGCTCTCAACCACTGAGCTCCCCTGCTCCCCCGTTCCCCAGCTCCCCACCTGGCCTGGTTTAAAGGAGAAGCCCAGGGCTCTCTGGTTTGGAGGGTTTGGCCCTGCCCTTCGGTCCCCAGCTACCTGAGCGACGGGAAAGCATGACTTGCTCGAGGTGACTGCTCTCGCATCTTGGCCCCTGGACTTGGCTCCAGGACTGGGGGACCCCAGATGTTGCTGTGGTCCACAGGGTTTGAAGGAACAAGTTTGTTCCCACATTGGAGCAGCTGTGGAAGCAGGGACACTTGGGTGGAATTGATGATGTTTTAAGGAAAATATGCATTGCCAAAACTGATCCCAGGGGAGCCAGCCGGGCAGAGAGAACCGTGAAAGCTGTCAGCCACCCTCGCCAAAGCCCCAGGTCTAAGGAATTCTCAAATGAATTGTTCGTGCCTTTAAGAAACAGGCAGTTCCAGTGTTTTAAAGTAAGTAAAGAAAAGCTTCCAGATGTGCTTTATGAAGCCAAAGCAACTCCTCCCCGCTATGAGATGGTCACTCCCCAAAGACAGACTCTTAGTCTTGGTTGCTGCTCTGTTGCCAGACTCCAGAGCCGCATCTGGCACCCAACGGGCACTTCAAAAAGAGCCACTGAGTGGCCAATTGAATGAGTGAATTTCCTTTCAACACTTGACAAAACTAATACACACAGAGAGAAAACTAGGCCCAATACCACTTATGAATATTCATACGAATCATAAAATAGAAAATTCTTAGCTAATTTAATGCAAAAGCGGATTAAGAGACAAATATACCATAATCAAGCAGAGTTCATTCCCGGAATGCAGAGATGGTTCAATTAGCAAATAGATGGCTATAATCAATCACATCTGTGTATCAAAGTAGGAAAA
This sequence comes from Tolypeutes matacus, assembly GCA_026826555.1. Classification (NCBI taxonomy): domain Eukaryota; kingdom Metazoa; phylum Chordata; class Mammalia; order Cingulata; family Chlamyphoridae; genus Tolypeutes; species Tolypeutes matacus. Next base: position 855,795 of record JAKSZT010053811.1, read on the forward strand.
CATGGCATCAGTAGATGTCAAAAAGGTATTTGATGAAATTCAATTAACTGAACAGATGAGGCAGGAGAGATGACATTCCAGTTAGCTATCACTGCATAACAAACCACCCCCAGCGGTAGCTAAAACCATCACAGGCATTCAGTTTGCTAGTGAACCTGCAACGAGGGCAGGGCTCAGCAGGGAAGTTTCCTCTCTGCTCTGGGTAGCGTTGGCTGGGGCAACTGGACAGAGGGCCGGAGCATCCATTTCCAAGATGGCACATTCACATGGCTGGCCAGCAGGGAAGTTGGTGCTGGTTGCCAGTGGAGACCTTGTGTGGCAGTTTGAGGTTATTTAAGAATCCCAAAAAAGAGAAAGATTGTTTGTAAACTAATCTATCCCTCTGGATGTAATACCCTTTGATTGCGGTAAATACAGCTGAGGCGTCTGATTAAATTACCTGTTAAGATTAGGGCTTTCCATTTGACTACGTCAGGGGGCATGACTCAGGTTGAGTCCCCAACCCCTTGCTGGGTCTGATATAAAAACGGTCACTCACTCAAGAAGACACACAAAGAAGAGAACTTGGTCATTTTTGATCCTGCCATGTGACAGAGAGGAGAAGGCTCCAACAGCTAAAGTCCCAGGAAGTGAGGGACCATTTGCCTGATAGCCTACAGCTGACCTTGGGAAGAGAGCCCACACTGATCTAGGAAGCCCAGAGGTGAAGGCTGAAACCCGGCAGAGATGGCCGCCATCTTGTTTTAACACGTGGCAGCTGACTTTGGTGAGAAAGCACCTCTTATGTCACCTTGAGTTGGACTTTCCACGGCCTTGGGACTGTAAGCTTTTACCCCAAATACATATCCTCTATAAAAGCCAACACATTTCTGGTGCTTTGCTTCGGCACCCCTTTGGCGGACTGATACAGCTTGGCTGGGGCCGCGGGCACTGGCTCCTCTTTACGTGCACCTCTCTATGGGGCCTGGGCTTCCTTGGCTCTTCATGCCATTTATGAACGGTTAGTCAAGGCAGTCAGCGCAGCCCACCCAGGTTCAAGGGACGGGGACATGGACTCCACCTCTTGGGGGTGGTGTGTGTGGGGAAATGTTATGGACGAGCAAGTGCAATGGGAAATATCATCCCAGCCATTTTTGGAAAATCACATCTGCCACAGAGAGGATACTTCGTGATCACTCTATATCTATCATCTATCATCTATCCATCTATCAATCATCTATCATCTATCTATATCGATCATCTATCATCTATCTCTCTTTATCTACCTATCATCTATCTATATCGCTTATCCATCTGTCATCCTATCTATCTATCTATCTATCTATCTATCTATCTATCTATCTATCTATCTATCTATTTATCTATCTATCTATCCATCCATCCATCCATCTATCTCAAGCCAAAAGGCAGCCTTATGCTTAATGGTAAAACATTGGAAGCATTTCTCTTATCAAGAACAAGACAGGGAAACGGACGTGGCTCAAGAGGTTCGGCGTCCGTCTACCATATGGAGAGACCGGGGTTCGATCCCCGGTACCTCCTGGTTGAAAAAAAAAAAGAACAAGACAGTATCCCCACAATCACCATGATTCTTTAACACTGTCCCTTAAGTATTGGCCAAGCAATGGAAAGAGAAAGAAATACAACAAATACATACAGGAAAGAAAAAAGCAAAGTGGTCCTTGGATGGTGCAACTGAAAAGTCCAAGAGAATCAACTGAAAAGTTTTTTAAAAAAAAAGCCAATCCAGCCTTTGGCTGGTTACAGCATAAATACTATGGCAAGAAGGAGTGGGTTCTGGGTACAAAAAGTTAGAGGATAAAATGGAAGTCACGTTCCATTCCCATTTACAATAGCAATAACCACAAAAGGCCAAGGCGAAAAACCAGCCAGGGTGAGAGCAGAGAGGGCGCCCTTTCCACATTGAGTCTTCTCATCTGGCAGGACGACAGGTCTGTGTGGTCCGCCCGGGGAGGTCAGGTGGCTGTCCTCCTCGGGGCTGGCCTGTTTCTGCTGTCCTCTGCTGGCAGACGAGGCCGGAGAGGGGCCCTGGGTCCTTCCAGGCGGTTGCAGCAGTGGGGCACAGTCGGCACCTCTGCCTTGGTGGCGGCAGAGGTGGTGGCGGTGGCAGTTAGCTTCTAGCAGTCTCCGTTCCATAGTTAAGGAGGTCCTTTCTAGTCCTGGACCGCTAGTTGTGTTTTTTTTTTGTTTTATTTTTTTTAAAGATTTTTATTTATTTATTCATTTATCCCCCCCTTGCTGCTTGTGCTCGCTGGGTCAGCTAACCACGCCGTGCGGGCGGGCTTGCCTTCACCAGGAGGCCCCGGGAACCGAACCCAGGGCCTCCCATATGGTAAACGGGAGCCCCACTGATTGAGCCACAGCCGCTTCCCCTGTTTTTTTTTTTTTTTAACTCAGGCATGGAATTGCTTCACTGCCACTGTTCTGGCTCTTGTCACCTGCACTCATGGCTGAGCTCGGGCAGCCTTTTCTCTTGGCTCTTGTCTTTGGGCATCAGGTTCTGGTCCTGGAACCAGTCTTTGTAGTAGCCTCAATTCTGGCAGTATGTTCGGTATGTTTCTCTTTCTCAGTACTTGCCATCCCCCATTCGGCTGTGCTCCACCACCAGCCCCCATCCTTCCTCACAACACAGTGCCATTTTCTGGTCACTTGTACCCATTCAGTCCCATTCTGGTCCTTCAACTCAATGGCATTCATTATCAAAAGGTAACCTTGGGGTAGCGGCTGTGGCTCAATCAGTAGGACTCCCGTTTACCATATGGGAGGCCCCGGGTTCGGTTCCCGGTTCCCGGGGCCTCCTGGTGAAGGCAAGCCCGCCGGCATGGCGTGGTTAGCTGACCCAGCGAGCACAAGCAGCAAGGGGGGGATAAATGAATAAATAAATAAAATCTTAAAAAAAAAAAAAAAGGTAACCTTGTATTGAATTCAAAGCCTCCCCCTGCCTGGAAGCCCATTTGCCTTGGGCTCCAACTTCTTCCTCACCCTTCACCCTTGCCCTGCCGCAGGCAGCCTACTCCCAGAGCTGCTTGGGGCCCCTCAGTAGGGAATCCTGGAGGGGTTTGGGGGTCAGCAGGACAGCTGACCGTGTCCTCACCACGCTGGGCACGGCTGCTCAAGACCGGGACGATTCCCTAATGTCCAGGAGCGATCCTCTGGGGGCACCCCCTCCCTTGGCTTTGCAGAAAAACAGCCCCCCATGCACTCCCCTCCAGGGCTCCCCACCCGTGGCCCAGCCCCTCCTCGCCCGGACACTAGAGTTTGCTGGTGGCCCGGACACTAGAGTTTGCTGGTGGCGCAGCTGGGGCCAGTGCTGCTGAATCGCCCTCTCTGCTAGCAAGTCCCGAGGAGCAGGGGCTGCCCGCCCCCGCGGCACTGGACCGCGGAATGAGAGCTACTCAGGTGAGACCTGAAGTCCTCAAAGGTCCCTCAGCCTCTGGACCGTGCATCGATAGGCTCGACCGTCTGACTGCCTTGCATTTCGACAACTTGACGATTCCAAAAAACTCTTGGTTGGGAAGAAGTTGCAAATAACTGTTTTGTTGATTTCAGGAACTTCCTGAAAATCCTTTTATCCAAACATTAGATTATTCGGCGAGCCCCCCCCCCCGGGTGAAAGCCCCTCTGTGGGACCCACAGGTCAGTGGGCTAGGCTTCCCGAGGCGCCCTTCAAAGCCCTCCCTTCGTTCAGAAAGCCACCAACCCGCAACACATTTTGCTCAATCCCAATTAGACCCCCTCGTTGCTCAATCCCAATTAGACCTTAAATCGAGCCCTGAAGGCCTCATGAACCTCCCACCTCGATGCCAGCCTTGCCAGACGCTTCGAAGGCTCTGCCAAAGTCGCCGTTTCTCTTGACTGTGATCAATAGCTCTGCCTGATCCCCAGGTCATTTTGGTGGCCTTGGGGGAGGGGGGTACACACAATCTGCAGTCGACAAGGGCTCTTTGTTCTAGGCTTTGGGTCTTGGCTGTGAAATCTGAAACCGACATGATTTCCTGTCCCTGGGTGGAACCGTCCTGGAGCGAACCCGCTTTTCTGTCCCCAAGCAGAAGACTTCTGGGACCGGGTATATTTTCCTGTCCCACTGTCAAACAACACTGAGCATTAGCAAAAGTAAACCCAGCTTCTGGCTGCAGGAAATACTTGTTCCTGGAAGAGAAGACTGTGGTGCAACTGAAAGCTTCCGTCGGAGACTAGTAACAGCTGGCAGGCCCGCCAATCCAACGCCGGTGTGTCATAACCCCTGCCTGACCTCAAGCTCCCACTTCACACGTCCTCCGCCTTGAAAGCACCCCACCCCTGCTCTAGGGCTCTGTCCATTTCCTGCCCTGGAACACAGCCTCTGTCAAGGCCATGGCCTTCCTCACTGCCGGGAGGTCCCATAAACTCCACAGGATTTCTTGGTGCCCGTTTTAGGGAGTCTATGGCCAATAGCTGCAGCCAGGACAAAGGGGAGGGGATCCCCTTAGCACCTACCAGACCGCGTCTCTGGTGGCTGCGGCTAGGTGGACAGGGGCCACGCGCACATACTCAAGGTAGCTTTAGGGCAAGTTCTCAGCGGAATCAGCCAAAGATACAGAATAGTATCCAAAGCCAGATGGCCTCACCGGACAGGAGGGGCAGATGCAGTCCCGGAATCCCCGGTAAGCTGCAGGCAGGTAGGGGCCTGGGGCTCTGGGGAGAAGCCATTGCTTGTTTTTTTTGTTTTTTTTTTTAATATATTATTTATTTTTAAAAAGGTATTTAGATTATTTAACCGTTACATAAAAATATAGGGGAGGGAGGCGGCTGTGGCTCAATCAGTGGGGCTCCCGTTTACCATGTGGGAGGCCCTGGGTTCGGTTTCCGGGGCCTCCTGGTGAGGGCAGGCCCGCCCGCACGGCGTGGTTAGCTGACCCAGCGAGTACAAGCAGCAAGGGGGGGATAAATGAATAAATAAATAAAATCTTTAAAAAAAAATAAAAAAATAAAAATAAAAATAAAAATATAGGGGATTTCCACATACCCCTCTCCCTCCCCCTCCCACACTTTCCCACATTAACAACATCTTTCATTAGTGTCGTACATTTGTTACAATTGATGAAAACATTTTAGAGCATTGCCACTGAACATGGATTGTAGTTTACGTTGTAGTTTACACTCTCTCCCTGAAATTCAACGGAGTTGCAACACCTACTCTCCAGTTCATTGGACTCACCCAAGACAACTAACAAGGAGGTGATAATGGGCAACGCCCATCCCAAGGAACCGAGAGAGTCTGCAACTGCAAGTCATTGCTTGTTGATACTCGGGGCTTGCTGTCTCACCACCTTGAACGAATAAAGGCCAGAACAATTGGTCTTTACACGGGTGGAGGGAAGGGCCTGGGGTCCTTTAGAGTGGGGGCTCTATGGCCAGCAATACCACCCCATAGGTCTATTCAGTTTTCCTACTTCTTCTTGAGACAATTTTGGAGATGTATATTTTATAGACAGTCCCCCATTGAAGTCCAGACTTTCAGATGTATTTGTATAAAGTTATTGTTTTAGTTTCCTAGGCTACTCAAAGCAGATCCCATAAAATGTCCACATCAAGGTGATGCTTTCTTCCCAAAGACCACCTGCCGGTGATCCTGAGCTCCTCTGCCACACGGCAAGGCACATGGTGGCATCTGCTGGGCTCTCCCTTCTCTTCCGGGTTTCGTTGCTTTCAGCTTCTTGCTTCCGTGGCTTTCTCTTTCTGTATTCATCCCAATTACAAAAGACTCCAGTAAGGAGTCACATCTTAACTGAAGTAGCCTTGTCACAAATCCTACTTACAATGGGTCCACAGCCACAGGAATGATTAACTTTAAGAACATGCTTTTCAGGAAGCAGATGTGGCTCAAGCAATTGAGCTCCTACCTACCACATGGGAGGTCCTGGGTTCAGTTCCCGGTGCCTTCTAAAGAAGACAAGCAAGACAGCGAGCTGATGCGATGGGCCGGCGTGGTGAGCTGATGTAACAAGACGATGCAACAAGAGGCACAAGGAGGAAAAATATAATGAGAGACAACAAAGCAGGGAGCAGAGATGGCTCAAGTAATTAGGCACCTCCCTCCCACACGGGAGGTCCTGGGTTTGGTTCCCGGTGCCTCCTAAAAGGAAAACGAGCACACAATGAACAGACACAGCAAGTGCAGACAATGAAGGGGGTGGGGAGAAATAACTCAATAAAATAAATCTTAAAAAAAAAAAAAAAGAACATGCTTTTCTGGAGTACATACAGTTTCTTTTTTTTTTTTAAAGATTTTATTTTATTTATTTATTCATTTATCCCCCCCTTGCTGCTTGTGCTCACTGGGTCAGCCAACCACGCCGTGCGGGGGGGGGGGGGGCTTGCCTTCACCAGGAGGCCCCGGGAACCGAACCCGGGGCCTCCCATATGGTAAACGGGAGCCCTACTGATTGAGCCACAGCCGCTTCCCAGTACATACAGTTTCAAACCACTACACTCCACCCTCTGGACCGCAAAAGAAATGTCCTTTCCATATACAAAATACATTCATTCCATCACAATATCCCAAAAGCCTTCGGTCATCGCAGTAACAATGCTAACGACAAAGTCCAATTAAAATCAGTTATAGGTGCTGTTTTAGTTTGCCAAAGGGCTGCCGACGCAAAACACCAGAAACAGGTTGGCTGTTATAAAGGGAGGTTATTTGGGGTAAAAGCTTACAGTTCTGAGCTGAGTTCTGAATATTTGTAAAATATTCAAATTAAGGCACCATCAGAGGTGCTTTCTCACCAAAGTCAGCTGCCACATGGTGAAGCAAGACGGCCTCCGAGCTCTGCTGAGGTTGGAGCCCAGCTGAGGGCAACCAGGCCTAGGGCTTGTCTCTTTCCAGCCTCCTCTCAGCCTCAGCTGCTCCGCTTTCTTCCTGAGTTCAGCTGAGAGCTACCAGACCTAGAGCCGGGCTCATCTTCTCTTCAGCTGCCCCGTGGGCCCAGCCTCTTGGGGGCTTTCGATCCTCTAGTCCTCTCTCACATGACAGGATCAAAAATGGCGGCTTCCTTTTCCTGTGTGTCTCTTTCTCTGTGCCTCCATTTTTATCAGATGCAGCAAGAGGGCGGAGACTCAACCTCAGTCACACCTCATTGACGTAGTCCAATTCAAGGGTTCCCACACTCACAGGAATGAGTTAGCTCACAAATAGAATCTTTCCCTTTTTGGATTCACCAAATTCAAACTGCCACAGGTGTGGTCTGTCCTGAGGCACAATTCCCCTGTGACCGTGGACCTGTGAAACTTAGAGACCAAGTTATCTGCTTCTAACAGACAAAGGGGGGACAGACGGAGCATAAATAGTTTCATTCCAGCAAGGAGAAATGGGAAGGAAAACGTGGGTCACCGGTCGCAAACAATTTTGAAACCCTGCAGGGCATGCTCCATTAGATTTCAAGGTCTGAGAGTCATCTACGGAACAATGCTTTGTCCTCAGGACCTGAAGGAGCAGCAGCCCCACCCTTTCCAAGGGCTTGAGCAGCAGCCTTGCTCTCCCCAAACAATGAGTTGAAGGTTCCAACATCTTCAAGCATTGGGATGACGGCCAGGTCCTCGGCTCCACCCTTGTCAAACATGGGGCGGTGGACAGGACTCCAGGCTCTACCACCCTCAGGTATTGGGAGAACTGTCAGACTTTCGGCTCCACCCTCCTCAAGCATTGGGGTGGCATCCAGCCTCTCCACAATCCCCCAGTCATCTGAGAAACCTGGGGGTAGTAACACTCTTCTGGAACAACAGGATGGAAGGCCCTCCTTCCTCAAGTACCAGGGCATACTCACCCTTTCCACACACATGGATGTGTCTGCTCTCTTGGCCCGAGAGGATGGCTTCAGTCCAGACCTCAGCTTCCATGGTTGTGCCTTTGAAGTCATTTTTCCTTCAATCTGCCCCATTTCTGTCCCTTTTAGTCCAGGCTGGCAGTGGTTCTGTTCATACAGATCTTGCCAAAAACTTGTCAGTTTCGTTGTAGTGGTTCAAGCCATAAGACAGTAGGACTTTCCAGAGATCCTTCCTGGGTAACTGCATTTCCAATCCTCACTTGCACTGAAATGGCTGACTGGTCCCACGTTCAGTTAAACCCTCACATGGAGCACTATTCTCTGGGGACTCATTTTCTGGAAGCTCAGAATTTTCCAAGCCGTCGGTCTCTGGTTTCTTTGTGCCCAGGAGTTCGGTTCTCAGCTTATCCCTTTCTTCTCACATTTTACTATAAGCTGCAAGGAGGAGCCAGGCTACACTTTCCACGTTTAGTTTGGGAATCTGCTCAGCTAAATATCCAAGCTCATTACTTTCAAATTCTGCCTTCCATCCAACACCAGGACTCAATTTTGCCAAGTTCTCTGCCACTTTAAGACAAGGGGCGCCTTTCTTCTGGTTTGCAATGACACATTCATCATTTCTGTCTAAGGCGTCATTGTGTCCATATTTCTACCAACAGTCTCTTCAAAGCAGTCTAGGCCTTTTCTATCAAGCACCTCGTAATTCTTCCCGCCTCTACTCATTACACAATTACAAAACTTTCTTTTAAAAAACATTTTTGGGGGAGCAGATGTGGCTCAAGTGCTGAGTGCTTGCTTCCCACATGGGAGGTCCCAGTTCAGTACCCGGTGCCTCCTAAAAACAATCAACAGCAACAAAAACAAATCACAAGCAAGTAAATGAAGGAAATAACTCAGGAGAGCCGATGTGGCTCAGTGGTTGAGCACTGGCTTTCCACATACGAGGTCCCAGGTTCAATCACCGGCCCTGGTACCTCAAAAATAAATAAATAAAATAAAAACATATACATATATATTAAAAACTTTTTTTTTTTTTTTTTGGTATTTGCAAAAGCAGCACCTCTCTCTTCTGTTTTTTTTTTTTTTTCTTT
>JAKSZT010053811.1:864808-888456 GCA_026826555.1 Tolypeutes matacus
TTTTTTTTTTTTTTTTTTTTTTTTTCTTCACCTCTCTCTTCTGGTACCAAACTCTGCTTGAGTTTGCTAGGCTGCTGAAAGCACATACCATGAAATGCACTGGCTTTTTAAAAATTCTACTTAAAATTTTTATTTTTATTTTTAAAGGGGCTTTAGATTACATAAAAAATATAGGGGATTCCCATATACCCCACCCCTCCCCTCTCCCCCCGCATTCACTTTTAACAATGGGAATTTATTAGCTCACGGTTTTGAGGCTGAAATAATGTCCACATCAAGGCTTCATCAAGGTGACGCTTTCTTCCCAAAGACTGGCTGCCAGTGACCTTGGGCTGCTCTGCCACTATGGCACAGCACGTGGCAGCGTCTGCTGGGCTCTCCCTTCTCTTCCAGGTTTCATTGCGTGAAACTTCTTGCTTCTGTGGCTTTTTCTTTCTCTGTATTCATCCTGTTTACAAAGGACTCCAGTAAGAGGAATAAGAGCCACCCTGAGAGAGGTGGGCCACGCCTTACCTGAAGTAGGCTCATCAAAGGGGCTGGCTTACAGTGGGTCCATAGCCACAGGAACGGACTAGCTTAAGGACATGTTTTCTGGGGTACATAGTTTCAAACCACCACAGTTATACTTAATATTTAGTAGTTTCCTTGTTTTAATTTCCTCCTTAACCCAAGATTTATTTAGAAGAGAGATTTTTAATTTCCAGTTGGAGATTTTTCTGGGGGGGAGAGGGTGTCATCTTTTCTTGGTTAATCCCCTATTCCACTGCCTTGTAGCCAGTGAGTGTGGCCTGTCTGACCTCTGCTTCTGGGAATTGGCTGATGTTTTCTTTGCGGCCCAAAGCATGCTAATTTGTGAATGTTTCATATACGTTTGGAAAGACTATGCCTCTGTCATCCTTTTTTTTTTTTTTAAACAAATCAATTTTATTGATACATATTAATAAAGCATACAATTTATCCAAAGTGTACAAATCAATGGTATTTGGTATAAACACATAGCTGTGCATTCATCACCTCAATCATCATTGGAGCATTTTCATTATTTCAACAACAATAATAATAAACAAAAAAAAAAACCAAGAAATTTCTTCACCTCTCAATCTCTCTATGCTTCTCCTGCTGTACATAGCGGCTATTTCTGGCTATTCTTGCACAATCACTTATTTATTTATTAAGCAGTTTTATTGAGATATATTCATATACCACACGATCTATCCAAAGTGTACAATCAATGGCTTTTAGTATAACCACAGTGTTGTGCCGTCATCACCACAAAAAAATTTGCAACAATTTCATTTCTCCAAAAAGAAAAGCTCCACACCCCTTAGCAGTCCTTCCCCAGCCCTACCTAACACTAATCCAATTCCATCTTTATAATTTGATTTATATCGACGTTTCATATAAATGGAATCATACAATACGTAGTTCTTCGTGTCTGGTTTCTTTCACTTAGCATAATGTCTCCAGGTATATCTCTGTTATATCAATGTTGTTTGGAATAAACTATTTCCACGTGAACAAAATAAGCCCCTACAAGAAGAAAAGATGAATGGCTTTTTAAAATGATCTCAAAGTGGGGAACACCTTTTGAAGCCTGATCTATGTCAGAAACCATAAGGAAAAGACGAATACATTTTTTGCATGGAAAGTGCCAGAACAAAATCAAAGACCAGTCACACCGCAGGATAGACTATTTGCAACATACGTGGGGAGACCAAGGATTGCTATTCTGAACGTGGAAGAAACCATAACCATCAGTAAGTAAAAGAGAGGAAGCGGCCGAGGCTCAATTGGTTGCGCTCCCGTTTACCATATGGGAGGCCCCGGGGCATCCTGGTGAAGACGAGCGGCCGGCCCATGCGGTGCGGTGAGCTGGTGCAGCAAGATGACGCAACAAAGGGAGACAAGCAGACACCGAAAAACGCACAGCAAATGGGCACAGCGAGCACAAGCAGCAAGGGGGGGATAAATAAACAGAGAAATCTTTGGGAAAAAAAGTACTCAAAGACCCACACCCCAACAGAGAAAGGACAAAGGATATGAGCAGCTGGTTGACATGAAAAGAGATTCAGAAGGCTAGTCAGTGAACACAATGATGGGATGTTCCACCTCACTCATAACGAAAGAGATGCAAATCAAAACCAAGGTAGGCTTTTTCACTTACTAGATTTGCAGAGGTGAAACTTTTGCTAATACCCAAGGTTATGCAAGTCACTTTGGCCACATCTAGCAAAATGACCTAGGGAGCTGTCCCACAGGTGTGCTCGCCTAAGCATGCAAAACAAAACAAAAACAAAACAAAGAAAAACACCTGCAAGGACGCAAGATTGTTTGTGATAGCAAAACCGCAAAAACTGGAAATGGCTTCGCTGATCCTCCATTGGGGGTCATAAGTTTTTGTAAATATATAAAACTTTACACTAGAAATAAATGTGCCGCCGCGGAGCAATCTGAACACACATAGTTAAGTGGAAGCAGCAAGTGCAGAGTCACGTGGGAAGTGGGCGGAAGGGGGACACAGGGATGTTGAAGGAATCTGGCGACTGGGCCTGCTCTGATGTAGGGGATCACAGGTTGGGAGACTGAAAAGGGACTTTTCGCCGTACTCTGTACACTTCTGTAACTGCTTTGATTTTTTTTTTTTTTTTTTTTTTTAATGAGCACGCATTGTGAAAAGGAAAAGCTTGGGTTTTGTGTTTTTGTTTTTGTTTTCTTTTTTAAAAAATGGGCTCTAAAAAGCGTTCAGAAGAGAAAACAAAAAAATGGAAACATGGTGGTGTGAATGACTGCCTCCTGATCTTGGGCTGGCTCTGCTCCGAGCCCATTGCTCAATGGTTGCCTTGGAAACAGGCTAAGCGAGGGGGAGTCACTTATCTGGGGGAGCCATTACAGTCAGTGACTCAGCAGAAAACCCAACCCAAGAGGGAGGTCTCAATTCACTGTTTGTGCCTGCTGACTTTCCTGCTCCTCTAGAACAGCAGCAGCTAGGGACTATTTCTGATGTTACATTTGCAATCCGGTGACATGATGGGGGAAAAAAAAAAAAAAAAAAAAAGGTCGGAGAAAGAAATCGACCTTCTCTTCTAGTTACTCCCTAGGTGAGCGTCGCCATTGCCTCTCCTCCCCTGTCCCCGGGAGACCACAGCTTCCCTTCTGTCTGCCAGCCTGCCCTTTGGCTCTACTTATTACGCAGCCTCCATTTTTGGCAGTTTCGCTCTAGGCCCTCCTGCTGACAGTGTGAAACAAGCTTCCTTTCACGAGTGCTCGATCAAGGTTGCTACAGCAACTGGTGTCCTATAGGTCACAAGTATGGCTCTTGGAAAATACTAGAAAAACAGCTTCACCACTAGTGGTGGAACTGAGTAGAGTTCATAAATTCAACCAAGACAAGCAAAGCAGTACACAAGCTTGACTTGACTTTATACTGGGCTGCCTGGGGACAGGTCTGTTTTGAATGAGGAGAAAATCAACAGCAAAACTTAACCTCTGAGGCCAGAAGAATGAAAACATCAGTTTGGTGAAGAGAGCCTGTTGTGTTTGTGTTCACAGAGCTGGAAGATGACTAAATGAGTGGTACGAGAGGAGGCAGGAGAGGGGCAGGGGCCAGACACCCAAGGTAGGAGAGGGGATAAGGCTGCTGTAGTCACCCATGGGAGAGACGATGGTGGCCTGGCCAGGGTGAGGGCGATGGAGATGTTGCGAGGTAAACACAGGAATTATGCATTTTGGAAGAAGACAAGATGTGTTGGTAATCTGATGTTGGGGGAGGGGGTGTGAGGGCATGGGAGGAGCCAAGGGTAACTTCTGGAGACTTCTGTCTCTGCCATGATGGTGTAGTTTCAGACAATTGAAAACAGCTCTACAATATATATGTATATAAACCTGAAGGCACTGGAGAAAAACCAACCTAGGTAAGCCTAGAGGGGCTACAATCCTTGTGATGAGGCAAAGCACATGAGACAAGCTCCACATTGGTCCCAGCTGGTTCCCTGACAAACAAGAAAGGACAGCAGCAATAATTGAAGAGGTACTGGCTGTGAATTTTCTAAAACTGACAAAAAGACATGAAAACACAGATTCAGGAAGGTTACCAACCTGAAGTAGTGTAAATACAAAGAAAATCAGAGCTAGGCACATCATAGTCAAACTGTTGAACAGCAAAGACAAAGAAGAAATAGTACAAGCAGCCAGGGTGGGGGTGGGGGATGGAGGGTGAGGGAGACATTACCTGCAAACAGGGAATAATAAGACTGGTAGCTGACTTTTGAACAGAAATAATGGAAGGCAATGGAATATCTTTAAAAGTGCGGAAAAACTGCCAACCTAGACTTCTATACCCAGCAAAAATATCCTTGAAAAAATGAAGGAAAAATAAATGCATTTTCAGACTGAGGTTGAGGCAATTCATTGCTTGCCTACCTGTATTATGGGGAATATTAAAGGGAATTCTACAAGCTGAAGGAAAATGACTCTATACATGGAAAGATGCTGAATATCATTAGGGAAATGTGAATCAAAATACACTGATATTGGGGAGTGGGTGTAGCTCAGTGGTTGAGCACCTGCTTCCCATGTATGAGGTCCTGGGTTCAATCCCCGATACCTCCTAAAAAATACAGTAAGATATTACTTCTTACCCACTACAACGGATACAAGAAAAAAGACAAATGATAACAAGGGTTGGTGAGGATGTGAAGAAACTGGAACCCATGTACACTGCTAGTGGGAAAGTAAAATGTTGCAGCTGCTGTGGAAATAATTTGGCAGGTCCTCAAAAATGTTAAGCATAAGTTACCATATGATCTAGCAGTTCCACTCCTAAGTATCTACCCCAGAGAAATGAAAACATGTCCATGCAAAAATGTGTTCACCAATGTTCAAAGTAGCATTACTCAAAAGAGCCAAAAGGTGGAAGCAACCCAAGTGCCCATCAGCTGACGAGTGGTGACACATCTGTGCCATGGAAAATGACTCAGCAGTAAAGAGGAATGGACTACTGAGTCAAAGAAGCCAGTCACCAAAGACCAGATAGTGTATGATCCCATTTAGATGGAATTGTCTGGAATACGCAAGTCTTAGAAAGAGAAAGGAGATCAGTGATTGCCTGGGGGGCGGGGAGAATGGGGAGTGAGCGCTAATGGGCACAGGGCTTCTTTTTGGAATGATGAAGATGTTCTAAAATTAGATTATGGTGATGGCTGCGCAACTCTGTCAACGTACTAGAACTAGAAATCACTGAATTGCACACTTTAAACAGGTGAGCTTTATGGTATGTGAATTATGACCTTAATAAAGCTGTTAAAAAACCCCAACATATTCACCCCAGCCCTCTTAGTAATCACATACAAGGTGCCTCACATCCTGCCCCCCTTGTGTTGTACAGTGGAATCCAATAGCATATTCTTTTTAAAATCGTTACTTGAAATATCCTAATTTCTACGTTCTGTGACCTCTAGAAGGTTTTTGGTGAGATTTCAAAGAGTACGAATAGGAAGCCGCAGAGAATGGCTGCTCGGTCACAGTCTTTAGAGGCTCTGATTGTGATGATGTGGTCCCCTGGCTGTGTTTCCTGGCCCTCTGCTCGGCCAAGAAATAAAGCAATTTGAGTAATCAATAAAAAGAAAAGAGGGGGGCAAATGTGGTCAAATGGTTGGGTGTCCATCTCCCATATGGAGGGACCTCCCTGTAAAAATAAAAAAATATATAGAAGGTGCTTGGGTGTGCTGCCAGGCCCCGTGCATGGCTCGCCGCCAGGCCCCGCAAGCCACGCAGCAAGATGATGACGTAACAGGAGAGTGACACAGGGGAGAGTCAGAATGAGATGTGCCGAAAAACCAGGAACTGAGGTGGCGCAGGTGGTAGGACGCCTCTCTCCCACATCGGAGGTTCTGAAGATCGAATCCCAGTGAAGACAGGAGGAGAAGGATGAGAAGAGAGGGCAGGAAACGGACACAGAGAGTTGCCCAGCGAATGGACACAGAAACAGCAGAAACGGAGGGGGGGGGGCGTAAAAATGGATAAAAGTAAATAGATAAATAAATCTTAAAAAATAAACAAAGAAAGCAAGAAAACGAGAGGTCCGGAGGGAAGAACAGATCTGGAGAAAGGCACGTGGCATGCAGGCGATCATCAGCACACGTGGACTTTATGGCAACAGCAGCCATGGCTTTGGGGGCACAAGAGGCAAGATGGGGTAAGGGCGTGGGATACACATTCCCTCTGTAGGGTATGACCACTAAAGTAATAACAAAGACAGAGAGAAGGCAAGGAAGGAGAAAAGGCCAAACGAAGAACAGACGCGACAATAGAAAAGTACCAGGTAGGTTGTGTGCCCATAGGAGTAAATGCATGAAAACGGAAATGGACTAAACCCCCAAAGAATTAAAGAGGAAAAAAACCCAAGACCATTTCTGCTGAAACTGCTTTATTGTGGTGTAATTGACAGAGCGATCTGCGCCTAATTAAAGCTCATGCAGGTCCCTATCTCCATGAAAACACCACCACAACCAAGACAGAGAACATTCCCCGGCACCCCTAAAAGTCTCCGGGCGCCCCTTTGTGGCCCCTCCCTCCAGCCCAGTCCTCCCCACCACCCCCAGCCAAGCGCTGGTCTGCTTTTTGTTATGCGAGATGAGTTTGCATTTCCTAGCAGTTTCTATAAATGGCATCACCAGTATGCTATTTTGGTGCAGCTCTTTCACTCAGCACAGATATTCTGAGAGTCACCGGTGCTGTAGCGAGTAGGAATAGATCACTCCTTTATTATTATGTTCTTTAATTAAAAAAATTTTTTTTCAGGAGGTACCAGGGATCAAACCCAGGACCTCGTACATGGGAAGCAGGTGCTCAACCACTGAGCTACACTCACTCCCCAACTCCTTTATATTGCTCAGCAGCATCCCAGCATATAAACATTCGATTTATCCATTTGTACGTGGATGGTTATTTGGGTTGTTTGAGGCTATTACGAGAAAAGCTGCATAAACACCCATGTATGAGTCTCTGTGTGGACATATGAATCTATTTCTCCTGGGTGGGGACCCTTTGGATCACACGGTCATGCGCGTTTATCTTCTAGAGATGCTGCCAAACTTTTCCAATGATGTGCCACTGTACACTTCCACGAGTGGTGGAGGAGAGCTCAAAATACTCTATAATTTATATGGAGACGCAAAGGGCCGAGAATCGCCGAGACAATCTTGACGAAGAACAGGTTGGAGGGCTCACCGCTAACAGAAGCCAAGGCTTACTCGGAGCCTGCAGCAATTAACCTTGTGTGGTACCAGGGCAGGAAGAGACAGACAGACTAATGAAACAGAAGGCAGAGGCCAGAAGCAGGCCTGTACGAATACGGCCGTCACATCTGTAAAGAAGCCACCACTGTAACTCAGGGGGAAAGACAGTCTTCTTCAATAGCTGGCGTAGGATAAATTGGATATCCATTTGCGTAAAAGGTTATCTTCATGGCTACCGTGGTAGTTGGAGTCTTCTTTGGACCCGAGAAAATTATGTTCTTAAGTTAATTCACTCCTGTGGGTGTGAACCTATTGTAGGTGGGACCCTTTGATTAGATTTGGTTAAGGGCCTTTTGATTAGATCACTTCAGCAAAGCAGAGCTTAATCCTCTCACTGGAGTCCTTTATAAACGGGATGAATTTTCAGAGAAAAAAGAGGCCGCAGAAACAGAGAGAAACACCCAGAAGCGGAAAGAGAAGGCACTGGGAGCCAGAAGCTGAAATCAACAAGGCCTGGAAGAGAGGGGAGAGACAAGAAGACGCCACCGTGTGCCTTGCCATATGAAAGAGGAGTCCAGGATCACCAGCAGCCGGTCCTCAGGGAGAAAGGCATTGCCCAACAAAGCCTTGATCTGGACATTTTCACTGCCTCGGAACTGTAAGCTGGTAAGTCAATAAATCCCCATTGTAAAAGCCAACCTATTTCTGGTCTGTCACCTTGGCAGCTCTTAGCAAACTCAAACACCAGACTTTACAAAAATCAACTTAAGATGTATCATTGATCTAAATATGACAGGTAAAGCAAAGAAGTGCCTAGAAAAACTCAAAGGAGGATTATCTTCATGACCTTGGGGTAGGTGAAAATTTCTTCAACACAACACAGAAAGCCTGACCATAAAAGGGAAGATCGAGAAACCAGACTTCACTAAAATGAAGACTGATTCATCAAAAGACAGCTTCAAGAGAGAGAAAAGGCAAACTGTGGAGTGGCAGAAGATATTTACGATACACCTGTCCTCTAAGAGACTCACGTCCAGAAGATACAGAGAAGTACTACCAGAAAGAAGGAAGAGACAATCTAATTAGAGAATGAGCAAAAGATTTCAGTGTGCCTCTCACAGAAGAGGCAAGACAGACAACAAATAAGCAAATGAACGGATGCTCAGCGTCACTGGGGAAATGCCAATTAAAACCCTGAGGTAGCAGAATGGCTATAATTTAAAATCCTGATGATACCAAGTGTTGGTAAGGATGTGGGGCACCTGGGACTCTCCTATGCTGCTGGGGGAACGGTGGTCTGGCTACTCTGGAAAATGTCTGGCAGGATCTACTAAAGCCAAACAGCTGCATTTCTTGTGACCTGGCAATTCTCCTGTGCTAGGTATATAGACCAGTGCTAGTTTTGCACTGTGCCAACTTCGCTAAGCTGAATCTCGGTTTCCAGAATTCCCTTCTCTCTGCTGTCCCAGGTCAGGGTTGGCCACAAGAGAAATTTGCGTGAGCTCTGGCAGGAGGGAGGGAAGTTGTAGGCATTTTTGTGCTGTGCGGGCCAGTGTAGGGCCAGCGGCTTTTGCAGCTCGGGCACCTTGGCACTGATCTGTCAGCTTGCCCTTCTGGCCTGGGCGCCAGGCAACCTGCAGCTCTTCCTGCTCCCAGTTGATCTCCTCCAAATCCTAGGCCAGATGTGTGGGCAACTTCGTGGTGAAGGGTGCCAGCTTTTCTTGTCAGTCTCCTGCACCATCAACTTTGGCATGCAGGGAGCTGGCTGCAGGATTCCCCACTTGGCAGCCCTCTCTCCTTCCCTGACACCGGCCTGGCTGACTCAAGGCCTGGCATCCGCCACCAAAGCAACACCCGTAGGTCGACTGCCTGGTCAGTGCCCACGGGGGAGCGGGTCTAACCCCTGGATGTGTCCATTATTCCATTTCACTTATAGGGGTTCTGCTTCTGATTGAACCCTGACACGACATCAAGACAGGGACATTCGAAGCAGCTTTATTTATAATAGCCCCAAACGGAAAACAACCCAAATGTCCACCAACAGTCACACAACAGGCTGCTACACACTCACAGAAAGCAATCAACTACGGCCACTCACCACAATACGGGTGGCGTGAGTGAAAGAAGCCATACACGAGAGGACCTGCCAGGTGATTCCGCTAGCATGAAGGGCAAGAGCACGCAAAATGAATCCGGGTATTAGAAGTCAGGACAGTGGTTATGTCTGGGGGATGGGTGATTGCCTGGGAAGGGGCATGAGGGAACTTTCTAGGGTGATGGCAACGCCCTTGCACTGGTTTTAAACATGTCCACAAACTCTTTGGCATTCCTCTCATCAAAAAGTAGAGTGTCACTCTTTCTCCCTGAATCTGGGCTGGCCTTGCTTCTGGTGACCAGGGTACCACAGACGTGACACGGTGTGACTCTGAGGCCAGGTCAAAAGGTGCTACAGCTTCCACCTGGCTTCTCCTCACCCTTAGAAACCAGCCGTGAAGGAGTTGAACAGCCAGAGGAAAAGGCGCAGGGAGGGGTGCTAGCCCCTGCACAGGCCTCGGCGGTCAGCCAGCACCAACCGCCAGACGTGCGAGCTCCCGGCTGTCCCGGTGGACGCTGAGCGGCACTGGGGGGCCGTCCCTCCCGGGCCCTGCCCAGATTGCAGCTTCCTGAGCAAGACAAGTAAATGTAGTCACCGTCTTAAGGCACTACACTACATCTTGGGGTGGTTTTTACACGGCAACAGACAACTGGACCAGATGTGTGTTTTGATCCAAGGGGAGGCTGTGATGTGGCTGCAAGCACACACAAATAATCCAATGTACTTTTCTGTCTTCAAGGTTTTTTACAAAAATGTAACGTTTCTGTGTCGGCCTTGGGCAGTCGGGTAGACGACAGTGTGCTTGCATGTACTCGGATTGGAGGTTTGGGGGTGCAAGCAGAGTGACAAGTTTTTTTGGGGGAAGAATGGGAATCAAAAGTGCCGTTTATAAATTTATAGCACCCGAGAGCTATCGAAGAGGCTATGTTGGGTAGGTAGTTGGAAATATGAGTTAAAAGCTCAGAGGAGAGTTCATAAATGGAGATGTACTTTGGGAATCACTAATATGTTGATTGCACTTAGAGCCACGAGAATGAATTATCACCACCAGAGTGGGTGTAAACAGACAAGCAGGCCCAGGAATGAGCCCTGAGGAACTACCCTCTTTTGGAGGTTGGGTAGAAGATAAAGAGCCAGCAGAGGACATTGAGAAAAGAGAGGACAGTGAGGTGGGAGATGGGATGGGGGGCACTCAGTGTCACATAAGTCATGAGAGGAGAGTGGCACTCAACATAGCTGCCAAGAAGTCCAGGGAGAAGTCAGAAAAGTGACCCTTGGATTTGGCAACATGAAGATTGTTAGTGCTCTTGACAAGACTTCATCTTGCAGAGCGGTAGGGGCGGAAGCCAGACTGGAAGGCGTTGAAGAAGGAATGGGAAGAAGTGAGAAAATAGACAATTATTTTAAGAAATGTGGCTCTAAAGAGGAACAGAGAATTGGGGTTGTGGTTGGAGGGGGGGCGGGGTTGGGTCAAAGGAGTTTTTCATTTTCTTATATATCTCTCTATTTTTAAGAATGGAAGCTACCAGGATGTCTTTATAGGTGTGCACATGCCAGCTGATGAAAACAGGTCGAGGTGAGGGGAAGCAAGTGATCGGGCAGAAGAAAGAGGGGCTGACCCTTGGGTTGAAGAATTCCTCAGAAGAGTAAGAGAAGGAACTTGCAATTCTGGCCACGATGGAATAACTGATAACAGACTAGTCCCGTGGCCGAAAACAACTAGAAAATTAAGGCAAAATATTTGAAACAACTATTTACAGATACTGGACAACAAGCACTGCAAGATGGTGATTAGAAGCAAAACAAATGAGGTGGCCCCAACAAATGCCCTGGATTTCCGCCCAGAAGCACTTTCTGGATCATGGTGCAGGAGAGAGGATCCCAAGAAGAACCTGTGGTCTCTTTGAGTTGAGGAGACAAAGAATGGAGTTTGGGGAGACTGAGGTAGCTGAAATATGGGGGTCAAATCTCCAAAAAAGGGTGCTAATCAAAGAAGGAGCTCCAGAAACATGTATAAGGTTCTCTTGAATCTTTGGTCCAATAAAAAAATAGCCTGGGCATGTATAGGGAGAAACTCTGAGGTTGGAAGATGTTCAACCTTCTTGAACATCTGGAGCATTCAACAGAAACCTCCAAAAGGCCATACTTTCAGAGTAGGGCTAAAGTAGCCTTTGAGGAAAGGTTACTCTGGACCTGCCCTTATAAAACTTAAAAAACAAACCTCATGAGGATCATGACAATCAAGTAAATTAACTATCTACCAGAACAAAGCCCAACATTCTTTAAGGAAGATATTTTAACATTCACAATGTCTAGTACCTGGTAAAAAAACTATTAGATGTGCAAAGAAACAGGAAAATATGACCCATAACCAGGAGGAAAATCAATCAATAGAGACAATTTCACAATTAACAGAAATAATGGAAAAAGCAGACAAGTACTTTAAAAGAGTGATTATAAATATGTTCAAGGATTTAAAGGAAAACATGAACACAATGAAGAAAGAGATGGCCACTATAAAAAAAGAGAAGCAAATGGACATCTAGAGCCAAAAAGTACAATATATGGATTGGGCTTAACAGCTGATTCGACAGTACAGAAGAAAAGATGAATGAATTGGAAGACAGGGCCATATAAATTATCTAGAGTGCAGCATAGACAGAACAAAAGGCTCAAAAACAAAACAAAACAAAACAAAACAAAACAAAGCAGAGGCCCAGGGACCAGTGGGACAATAGCATTTTGTCTAATGTACATGCACAACTGGTATCCCCAAAAGGGGGAGGCAGCAGAAAAAAAGTTTGAAGAGATAATGGTAAAAAAAAAAAAAAAAAAAAGATAATGGTGAAAAAATTCCAAATTTGGGGAAAAATATCAACCAGAGATCCAAGAAGTTCAATACACTCCAAGCAGTATAAACACAAAGAGATCACACCAAGGCTCATCATAATGAAATTGCTGAAAACAACTGATAAAGAGAAAATCACTGCCAATAGACCTACACTTTAAGAATGTGAAAGAAAGTTCTTTAGGCCAAAGGGAAATGATTCCAGATGGAAACTCACAGTAAAAAAAAAAAAAAGGTGAAGAGTGCTGGAAATGGCAAATATGTAGGTAAAAATAAAAGGCTGATTTCCCCGATTTTTAAATTTATTTACAAGGTAATTGAATAGCAATAATGAACTGTGGGGTTTATAATATATGCAGAAGTAAAATATGGCAATAATAGCACAAAGGATGGAAAAGGGGAAATGGAAGTATTTGGTGTAAAATTCATAAATTGCATGTGAAGTGGCATAATATTATTTGAAGGGAGAATATGAAAAGGTAAAGATGTATATTGTAAGCTCTAGAGTAAACACTGAAAAAAATGTAACAAAGAGGTATAGCTAATAAAGCAATAGCAGAGATAAAAGAGAAAGAATACCAGATATATTCCATTAATTTTAAAAAAACTCAAGAATAGGGGGAAAAAGGAGCAAAGAGCAGATGGGACAAATAGAAAAGAAACTACAAGATGGTAGACTTAAACCCAATCAACTCTTAAGTGCACACGCACCCCAAAAAAGAGCTTCAAAATACATGAAGTAAAATCTGATGGAACTGAAAGGAGAAAGACAAATCTACAATGATAGTTAGAGACTTCAATACCCTTCTCTCAGTCCACCAGATAGAACTGGTAGACAGAAAATCAGCAAGGATATTGAAGATTTAAACAAGATTATCAACCACCTTGACCTGGTTGAGATTTATAGAATACTCTACCTAACTAACTGCAGACTATATATTCTTTTCAAGTACACATGGAACACTCACCAAGCTAAAGCATATGCCAAGGCATAAAACAAGTCTCAAGACAGTTAAAAGAAATGAAATCATACAGAATAAATTCTCTGAGCATAATGGAATTAAATTAGAAACACACAGCCAAAAGATGTCTGTGAAATCTCCAAATATTTGGGAGTTAAACAACACAAGGGAAATTAGAAAACATTATGAATGGAACGACAATGGAAATACCACGTATCCAAATGTGTAGGATGCAGCTAGAGCTGTGCTTAAAGGGATATTTATAGTGTTAGAAATCTTATCTTAGAATCGATGATCTAAGGTTATACCTTAAGTAGCTAGAAAAAGATGAGCAAATTAAACCCAAAGTAAATAAAAGAAAGGAAATGATAAAGAGTGGAAATCAATGAAATAGAAAAAGGATAAACAATAGCAGGGAATTAAAAAAAAAAAAAACCCATGAAATCAACACTTGGTTCTTCAAAATTATCAATAAAATTGGTAAACTTCTATCTAGGTTAATCAAGAATAAAAAAGACACAAATGAACAATACTGGAAATGAAAGAGAGGATGTCACTACAGAGACAATTAAAAGGATAAGGGATTTGGCTGTTACATTTTTCTTTCAAAACTGCCATAATTTATATATGTGGAAAAGGATAAGGGGATAGTAGCTTTGCACCAATTTAGATGAAATGGACAAATTCCTTGCAAGATACAAATGATTAAAAATGAGGAAGCAGATGTGGCTCAAGCAGTTGGGTGCCTCCCTACGACATGGGAGGTCCCGAGTTCCCAATGCCTCCTAAAGAAAACAAGTAAGACCGAGCTGACGCGATGGGTTGACGTGGTGAGCTGAAACAACGTGATAACCCAACGAGATGATGCAATGAGGAAACACAATGAAAGACACAACAAGCAGGGAGTGGATGTGGCTCAAGTGATTGGATGCCTCCCTCCCACATGAGAGGTCCCGTGGTTCAGTTCCCAGTGCCTCCTGAAAAAAAAGAAGACAAACACAGAGAGCAGAAAGTGAGCGTAAACAATGAGGGTGGGGAGGGAGAAATAAATAAATACATCTTAAAAAAAAAAAGGATACTACAAGAAATAGAAAATCTGAATGGCTGGATACCTAATTGAAGACAGTGAATTCATAATTAAAAACCTTCCCACAAGGAAGACTCCAGAAGCAGATGGCTTCACAGGGTTAATTCCATCAAACATTTAAAGGAAAAATAACACCAAGCACACACAAACTCTTGAAGAACTTAAGAGGAGGAGGAGACCCTTTTCAACTTATTTTAGGAGGCCAGCATTATCCTGAAACCCAAACCAGACAGAGATATTACCAGAAAACTGCAAACCAAAAACCTTTGTGGAAACAGATACAAAAATTCTCAAGAGATATTAGCAAATGGAATTCAGAAATATACAAGAGGATCATATGTCATGACCAAGTGGCATTTCAATTAAAGGAATGCAAGGTTGATCTAATGTTTGAAAATCAATGTGCTTCACCACAATAACTGAATAAAGAAGAAAGATCAAAAGATCACCCTAACAGATGCCGAAAAAGCATTTAAGAAAATGATTGAATACCTCTTCTCAAATTCAATGACCATTTATAATCAAAATCCTCAGCAAACTAAGATTATATTCAAACTTCCTCAACCTGATAACAAAACACCTATGAGAACCCTACAGCTAACGTCATGCTTAATGATCAAAGACAACACACTCCACCTAAGATTGGGAACAAGGCAAGGATGTTGATTTTCACTGCTTTTATTCCACATTTTACTAGAGATCTTAGGCAGTGCGATAAGGTAAGAAAAAGAAATAAAGGACGTGCAAATTGGGAAGGAAGATGTAACACTGTATTGGCCAATGAAATGATCATGGACACAGACCACTGCAAACAATTTACCAAAAAGCTGCTAGAACTAGTAAGTGATTTAAGAAGCAAGGTCACAGAACACAGGGCCAACAGACAGGTTCAAGTGTGTTTCCACTGACTTTTAAGGAACAGATGGGAAATGAAATCAAAATACCACTTACAATAACATCCAAAACACATGCAAAACTCAGGGAAAAACGGAATGGCCTGTGAAATGCTGTTGAGTGGCTGCTGTATGGCTTACAGGAAGGGCAAATAGGAGCCTCTGGGGAATTTTGGGAGCAGCTTTTTTCTGGTTGGACAGTCAAGAACCTTGCGATGAAGAACATCGAAAAAGCTCAAGGCTTTCAATGCAACAAACTCCACAAGTATAGCCAGAGATCAAAAACATAAGGTTTTATTACTCAAGGACAACGTGGACTTCACCAATGCCTAGCTTCTTGGGGGCATGTAGTGTGACACATGGCTGTGGACACAAAATCATCATGAGCCTGTGCTACAGCCCTGGGCTACTGTCTCAGACACGAGAGAGGACACTCTGTGACATAGAAGGTGACTTGCTTCTAAAAATGTGAGTCATATTTGTTTCCCTGAAAATGCTTCCCCTCCCTCTCTGCCTTGCTCCCACCTTCCTGCCTTCTTGGGACTTCTCACTGTTCAGGCAACATATGGGCCAGGGCCTCGCTGAACCTTGGGGAGTGGTCCCTTGGCCCCAGGTGGTGCCTGGGCCAGAGGCCGAGCCTGTGACCTGGAGCTGCCTGGAGCGCCCAGGGGTGCCTGGGTAGCAGGTGCTACCTGGCTAGCCTTCACATCCCTGGTGACGGATGTGGCCAGTGGCCTCATGGGGGTGGGGAGGCATGCTGGACTCTGGGGATCTCAGGGCTCTCACTTCCTGCTAGTCACCTGGACCGTGGTTTGGGAGAGCTGGGGGCCTCATCTGCCCTGCTTTGCCAAGGCCGTTTCGCCCCAGGGCTTCAGGAAGGTCCAGGGCCACAAAGAGGTGGCTAAGGGCTCCTTCTGCAGGCCTGCCCAGCTCTCAGGGGAGCTGGCTCCCCCTTCCACCCCCTCACCAGCAGCCCCACCCGTCCCCTCAGACCACATCGGTTTTCCTCTCCCCCTAGTGACGGCAGGCTAGCATTCCAGCAGCCTGGCCGCCCAGCCCTGGGCCTGCCATGCCCACACCCCGAGGGCAGCAGGGGCCACCGCCTCCTCTCCCCCATGAGGATGGCGGCCTGGCCCCACCACCCACAGGCCGCCAAGTGTTTGCACACCATGAGAACTTCCAACCGTGAGAACTGTGACTGCCAGGTCTGGGGGATCTGCCCAGGTGAGCATGTCAGCTCTGAGATTCATCACTCTCTTCTGGCCCCTGCTTGTGTTCAGGCCCCAGGCCCCAGCCTAAGGGAGAACAAGGAGACACCCTTCAGAAAACTGGAAGTCCGGGTGTGACGGCTGGGCCATGCCTCCTTCTCCTCTCCCGGGGCAGTTGCTGGACTCAGGGTTTCTATCTCTAAGTAGCAGCTCTTCGAATAGCACCTGGAGTGGGAAATTCTTCCTGGGGCTTCATGTTTTCTGGAAGCTTGGGAGGGCTGGTGACCCGAGCCCAGGGCAGGTGCTGTCGCCAGAGACAGCCAATGTGGGGCTCCCAGCATGGGCAGGGTCTTACCCAGCATGCACTGCCTGAGGGAGACGACTGCTTGCAGGAGCTTTGCATGTGGGGAGGGGAGGGCAGGGCAGGTGGAGGCTGGGGTCGGCCTCGCGCTGTCCCCTGCACCACGGCAAGGCTCTGCTGTTTGGAGCTGGCCCCATGGACAGCGTCTGTCCAGTTGTGGGGCTGCAGGTGGGAGGAGGGCAGCAGGGCTCCTCTGGGGTCTAAGCCCTGGGCAGGGGCCAGCTCCAGCACGTGGGCAGGCGGAGCCAAGTTGGGGCAGGCCCTGGGTTACCTGGGAGGGAGCTTGACGACAGTAGCTGCAGGCTGTCCAGCACCCCATCTGCGTACAGAGCCAGCTTCTGGACCATCTTCTGTCGGGCTGGATTGATGACAATCTGTGGTGGCTCTGATGACGTGGAGCTGCCCGGGGGCGACCCTGGTGGAGAGAGGGTGGTCTCTGAGCTGTGAGCGCCAGGCCAGAGGTGGCTTTCCCAAGGACCTCTTCACTGACACTTCCAGCTCCGGCCTAGCTCCCCACGTCCTCCTCTCAGACAGAACTCCTCAGCGCCCTGTCACCAACTCTGGGACCGTGCCATGGACCTGCTCTCGGCTAGGCCAGGAGCCCAGACCTGGGTGAAGCTTTCTTTCTTCCTGGCTCGCAGGAGCAGGGAGGGGAGAAGGGCTAGGAAGCAAGCACCTAGGGGGTGGGGCGTGCAGGACCTGGGGGGTTGAGACGGTCCTTGAGCTGTGCTCTGGGTCCCTAAGGCTGGGCTGGTCCCCTTCCCCAGGAACAAGCAGCCTCACGTTTGCTAAGGTCAGACAGTGTGGGGCAGTAGGCCCCACTCTCTTCCTGGAAGACTGGGGCTCAGGGAGTGGCAAAAAGAGGCTCCTCTCCCCCAGCTACCTTCTAAGGCTGAGGGCCGGGGCCCTGGGCTGCTCCCCCAGCTTGACTCCCCTGTGGCGCCCCCTGTCTGCGTCCAGCTGGCCTGCCCAAGGCTGCGTGGCAGGGCCGGGCCTGGGGAGGAGCTTGGGGTCAGGTGCCAGGAGCACAGGGCAGCTGAGAGGCCAGACAAGCTCTCGTCACTCTCCACGGGCTGGTTGGGGCCTCTCCGGAGCTGATCTGCTGCCTGGGCCGGGGCTCCTGAGGGCACTGCCAGGGGCTGCCCAGGGGTGCCCCCGCTCGGGCCGCTGCCGGTGGTGGACACGTAGGAGTTCTCCTGCGGGGATGGAGGGCTGTGGCTGGTGGCTTCTGGCTCTAGGGGCAGCCCTGCTGTCGCCTGCAGCATCTCTAGTCTCTCATAGACCTGTGAGGGCAGAAAAGAGCTGAGTGGGTGAGGGGGCCGGTGGCCCCCAACTCAACTCTGGAGTGGGCCCTGCCTGGCCACCTGGTTTGGTCACGACCCTGCCCTGCTGTTCCAGGAGCTGCAGGGACCTCAAACCTGCCCACCCTGCAGCTGGGTGCCCCTTTGTCCCTGTCGCAAGGAGCACTGAGAGTCATGGCCACTGGACCCAAGGACTGAGAATGGCTTCTCTCTTCTAGAAAGTGACTTTCACGGCCCTGCGGTCCTCAAGTGTGTCACCAAAGGGGAGGGGCCAGAAACATGCAGCCGCAGTAGCCCAGTTTCCCCAGCAGAGGGCGCAGGAAAAGCACTTTTCTTGGATAAATGAAGCCCCGGTCAAAGCTGGGGCCTGTAGGAGCAGGACTGCCCTGGGTCCTTCAGGCACAGGAGGGTGCCTGGGTCCAATGGGGCGCCTCCCTCCCGGCCACCCTAAGCGGAGCCTGCGGGCCGAAGGTCGAGCAGGAATGCTGTTTCTGAATGCTGCCTCGGGGAGGCCCGCTGGGTGGTCAGCTCCCTTCAGGGCAGGCCAGGGGAGCAGGGCTACCTGTGTCATGGGGGGCCTCCTCTTGGCCCGGCGGTGCAGGCAGCAGCAAGCCAGCTGGCCCAGGCGCAGGCCCACCTCTGGTGGGCAGGGCCCCAGCCTGGGGTCCAGGTGTTTGTTGTAGATCTGGGTAGCGATGGGTGCCGCCCAGGCGTCCGCGGCCACGCCCGCCTGCACTGCGGTCTGGGCGCCTCTCAGGGCCACTCCGGCCTCCTCAGCCTCCTCTTCGACCAGGTCCTTCTGTGGAACCGATACCGTGAGCTGGCACCAGGCCCTTGTCGGCTGGCCCTTCTCCTCCCTACGGGGTCACGAAGCACCCGGGGCACTAGAGGTAGAGTTAAGAAAGCACCCTGGGCCCACTTCACCGAGCCGACTGGCCAGTGGGGGAGAGGACACCAACGAGCCCAAGCACCCATGCGAAGCAGCTGCCACAGACTGCTGAGGTGAGCAGCCTACTGGGGCAGGTGACCGGGGCTGCTGGGTTAAGGCAGGCATCCCTGAGCGAGGGGCACCTGAGCTGGGATCCGGAGGCGTGGGTGGGCCAGGACCGGCGGGCATGTGGGAAGGAGGAAGCAGTGGGGGGTTGGGTGGGGGAAGGTGGCCTCCTGGGCCAAGAGCATGGCAGGAGGCAGGGGCTGGGGCAGCTTGAGGGCCAGGCCACAGTGAGCAACTGGGCCTGCACCCCAAGAGCAGTGGGAAGGCCACAGGGCTGCCGTGACCAGCTTGACGGTTTCAAAAGAGCACTCTGGGGGAGCGGACGTGGCTCAAGAGGTTGAGCGCCTGCTTCCCACATATGAGGTCCCTGGTCCAATCCCCAGTACCTCCTAAAAAAGTCAAAACACAAAACAAAGGGAAAAAACCTCTCGTTGGGGAGTGGAAGTAGCTCAAGCAGTTAAGCACCCGTTTCCCATGTACAAGGGATCCCCAGTACCTCCTAAGAGCACTCTGGCTGCAGCACAGAGAACAAATGGGAAGGGCTCAAAAGAGATCCAAAAAAGACAACCAGGGTGACGATGGTGGCAGAGAGGTGGTCTGAGCTTGGCCAGCGCAAGAGGGTGCTGCCGATGGTGCTGACGGGCGGGAGGTGGGCAAGACGGCAGGGGGCAGGCCCCAGGCCTCGCTGAGAGCCCAGGAACTTTGTCCCTCGGGCCAGCAGTGGAAGCAAAGGGAGGCTCTTGTAGAAAGTGGAGAGCAAACAAAGCACACGCTGGGCTTCATGAGTGTTAAGTCAGCTTTGCACACGGGGAGAGCGAAGCCTAGCAAGGAGCAGGAATTTGCCACCATCAACCTGGGACTGGAGCTCAGGTCTCGTGGCCCCCGACGCGGTCCATGGAGAGACACACGGGAAGGAAGGAAGGAGGGCATGGGGGGAGGGTGAACGTCAGACCTGCCCCAACAGAACGGGCCACGGTCTGCTGGGTGGGGCCCTGGAAATGCGGGGAACCTGTCCCCAGCCCCCTGCAGTCCCCTCCCCAGCTTCTGGTGCCAGCTGGTGTCAACTGGGCCAGGACTGCCTAGAAGGGCATGTGAGAGGAAGGCCGGGTCTCGCCTCGGCTGCTCTCACAGATGAGTCAGCAGCAGCCCAGGCAGGCTTCTGTGGGGCTGCCTTCCGGATTGTCCTACCCTCCCGAAGCAGCGCCGCCCACCCACCCAGGGGGCTCACCAGGTACTTGGTCCTGGTGCCATGGGTTGTCACGGCCCTACGGCCCGCCAGGGTCTCCAGCAGCACCTGGGGAGGGACGGGTGGAGAAGCATGGCAGCGGCTGGCTGGGACAGCGGCGCCCGGGCCTTGGCAGAGAGGGGCCAAAACGCAGACAAGATGTCTGGAGTGGACACAGCAGCCCTGTCCCAGGGACGGTGCTGAGGCCTGGATGGCACTGATGGCCACAGGCCCGCCGCTTAGGAAAGAGAATGTGCGATTACAAACACCAAGTGGGGTGCTGGGCCAAGGAGGGCCGGCAGCTCCAGCCATGTGAGCTCTTCACCGGGTCTGCCCGTGGCCCCTGCACAGAATCCTCCAGGCCCTACTGCCCTGCCCGGTCGTGGCTTTTCCTCACCACCCCGAAGCTGAAGGTGTCCGTCTCCACGGCCAGCTTGCCCGTCTTGACGTACTCCTCGGGCAGGTAGGCCAGGGTGCCCCGCACAGTCCGAGTCTGGGCCACGGCGCTGCTCTGGCCGGGGCTGGTGCCCGCAAAGCGGCTGAAACGGGCTAGGCCAAAGTCTCCCAGCTTGGGCATCAGTCTCTCGTCCAGAAGGACGTTGGAACTTGGGAGGGGAGAGAGTGCAGTCAGCCCGGCCCGGCTCCGCTCACCCCTCCACGTGCCTGATGCCACGCGACGTGGGGCGTCCGAGCTGGGAGGGGGAGTGGCGAGCAAGCACCCCTGAGTACCCCGCCCTTCAGCGGGGCGCTCCCTTGGCTCCATTTCCACAGCTGTTGGAGGCCGGGGTCCTCAGGGTCACGCCCGCCCCCCACAGCAGCCCCGAGTGGCAGAAGGCAGGCCTGTTCTCAAGGGGGGCGTGCGGGGCGGGCTCCTCCGGAAGTGACCCTGCCACTCCTCACCGCCACTGGCAGAGGTTTTGGGGGCATCATGCCCTGACCAGACCCCGGGGTCCTGCTGTGGACCCTCCTCACCTCTTGACGTCTCCATGGACGAGGCTGGGGCTGTTCTGATGCAAAAACTGAATTGCCCGGGCTGTGCCCAGAAGGATGTCGAGCCGCTGGGGCCAGGACAGAGGCGGGCAGGCCTGGGTCTGAAGCGGCAGAGGGGGCAAGGTGGCGGGGAGGCGCCCCCAAAGCCCTGTGGCGGGGTGTAAAGCCCCGCGTCTCCCATTCCTCAACCCCGACCACCCCCGGCCCACCCATCACATGGTCTGGAAGGAGCCACCTCACTCCCCCAGCCTCGGCTTCCCCTTGTGGAAGACGAGGCCCCAGAGCTCCATCCGCTGCTTCCTGAGGGGACCGAGGCTGGGCTACCCCGAGGCTCTGGAAGGCATGGCCCGACGACCATGGATTGACCACAGAACTGAACAGCCCTAGCTCCCGAAGCTCGAGGAGGCCCTTGCCTATTCTGCCTGGGGCACCTCGCCCAGACAGGTCCAAATCGTGGCTCCAGGCGGCACAGGCTGCTGCCCACTGCCTACTGCCCCCTCGTCTCAAGGCCAAGGCTGACCAGCCCCAGCCAGAGCCACTCTGATCGAAAGAGCTCCCTTTTCCAGAGGCAACATGGCCCGGGTTCCAGAAGACGACCTGCCTCGGGTCCGACCCTGAGCTAGGCCTGTGGGACCACTCACAAACGCCAAGGCCCGATGCTTGGCCCCTCCCGGCTGCCAAGGGGCCAGGTAGGGCTACCTGGAAGTGGAGGCGGTCTTCCAGAGAGCCGCTGGGCAGAAAGACATAGACGAGGCAGTAGAAGCCGCTCTGGGCACAGTAGCCGGCGAAGTCCACGATGTTGGGGTGACGAAACCTGCTCGAACAAGTGGGCACTGAGCGTTCCGGCCCCCAAGCCCCCAGCACACCTGGCATCTGGCCACGGCGGGGGTGGGGGATGGAGCCCGAGGGGGCCCGTGGGGGGGCTCACCGGGACAGCTGCTCCACCTCAGTCAAGAAGCTCTGCTTCACGGCATTCCACTCCAGGTCAGCTTCCTGGTGGAGGCGGCAGCGTGAGGCTCAGCCTGCCCAGGCTCGCAGCCCCTCTGCCCCCCACTGCCACTTGCCTCGGCCCCAGGACCACAGAACGTGCCGGGCCCTTGCCCTGGAATCGGAGGGCCGCTGACAGCCTTCCAGGGCCTCCCAAGGCCTGGGCTGGGCAAGGCACACCCACCTCCTTCAGCCTCTTCACTGCGTACACGGTGTTCCTCATCACTGCCCTGTACACGCAGCCAAAGCCGCCCTCCCCGATCTTGAGCTTCTCCGAGAAGTTGTGGGTGCCCTGGGAAATCTCCGGGAGGGGCCAGCAGAACGGAGCGGGGTGGGCCCCGTGCAGGAAGGCCAGCGGGCTCTCGGGGCTCGGCTGCGGGGAGCGAGCCCGCATCAGGTGAGTCCCTGCCTCCTCCGCCCCGGCCCTGCCCTCCCGGGGACCGAGGTCGGGGGGGCACCTACCTTGGGAGAGGAAGGGGCTGGAGTTGGCGTGGGCGGCTGGAGGGTGGCAGGGCGGGCGATGGGGCCGAGCTCGGGCCCTGAGCGGGCCTGGGCGCCTGGAAGAGCTTCATAAAGGAAGTAGTGAGAGGCCGGCCCGGCCCGGAGGCCACAGCCGCCCACGGTCCCGGGGCCCTGCTGCCCGGGCCCAGCAGGCCGGAGCCCCCCAGGCCCCTCTTACCCGGGGAGAGGAGCGTGGAGGCTGAGGAGTGCTGCTCCCGGCGACTCTGGGCCTCGGTGGGGGCAGAGATGCTGCCGGGCCTCGGGGGAGTGGTGCTGGGGGGCAGAAGAGGGGCTGGAGGGTGCCCTGGGGCGCCAGGGGAGAAAAGGAAGGTTGAGTGCGGGGTGGGGGGTGGGGCCCGGCAGGCCCCCCGCGGCCCCGGGGACGCCTCGCTCACAGGCCGTGATGATGTCCCGCGCGCGGAGCAGCTGCAGGTGCGTGAGGATGCGCACGAGGTCGGCGACGCGCGCGTTGCGGTTGATCCAGGGCCACAGGACGCTGGCCGTGCGCTGCCCGGAGCGCTCGCACAGCCGCAGCTCGGTCTGGTCACGCACGATCAGGGCCGCTGCGGGGCGGGGGGGTGTCAGGCCGCGGCGGGCGGGTCCCCGCGCTCGCCCCCGGCCCCGCGCCCCCGGCCCGGCCCGCGCGGCCACCCACCGAACTGGCACCAGTCGGCGGGCTCCAGGGCGTCCATGACTTTGTAGAAGCGGCACATGACCCAGGGAGGCACCTCGTACAAGAAGTGCTGCGCGCCGGGGACCGCGGGGTCCCCCGGGTCCCCCGGGCCCGGCCCCCCGGCCATGCCCGCCTCGCCGCCGCCGCCGCCCGGGGCCTCTCGGGGCCACGGCGGTCGCGGGCCTCGGCCGGCCAGGTCGCGGACACTGACTCACTTCCCCTTGCAGGCCGCCTCGTGCGACGCCCGGCGGGGCGGAAGGGGCGGTGCCCGGCCCGGGCCGCCATCTT
>JAKSZT010053811.1:888856-978405 GCA_026826555.1 Tolypeutes matacus
CGGGCCGCCATCTTGGCCGCCGCGCCCGCCGCAGCCACACGGGGGCGCCCCGCGCCGGCCGCGCCCGGCCCTGCCCTGCGGCCCCGGGGACCGGGACCCAGTGGCGGCGCGTCCCACGCGCCCCGGCTGGGCGGGAGGCCAGGGGAGCCGCGCCGGGGCCCTTCGTCCCGCCGGCTCGGCAGGGCGGGCTTCCCGGAGGAAAGGGTCGTTTGCGCGGGGCTCCGAAGGAGAAACAGGAGCGTTTCCCAGCACCAGGAACAAAGAGCCCGGCCAAGGGGCGGCATGTTCCGGAAGAGCCGAGTGCTTCAGGTGGACCTTGTGAAAGTCACTTGGAGGTGTGTAACTAGAACGGGCCCCGTGGCCGCCTCCTGTCCAGCGGGGATGAGGCCCGGCGCGGGGAGAACAGTCTGGAAGCATGCGTGGCCCGCTGCCTCTGCTCAGAGCACTGCCCCCGGACCCCTTCTCCCGTCCTTCAGGCCGTGCCAAGGCAGCATCTTCCACGGCTCCTCGGGTTCAGGCTGCTCCCACGGGCTGTCAGCTTCCCTCGGTCTCTTCTGACTGGCAACGGGGTCAGCTCCTGCTGTCTCCTCTCTCTTGTGGCCACACTTGCTGCTCGGTCTGCCCGTCTCTTGGCGTCTCCCACCCTCTTTTCTGAAGCAGTCGTCCCCAGACTGTTCCCAGCTTGCTCGACCTCCCGGCCACACTTGTCTCTTGCTCCCTGCTCAGCAGGTGCTTGTCCTCCGCCCACTGACTTCTTTGGCTTCTCCGGCTGCACCCCCATCCCTCCACCCCACATCTCGTCTCCTTGACTGTCTTGGAGCCACCCCAAGCACAGATCAAACCCCATCGCTTCCCCGGATGTCCGAAGCCCTCGGATCCCGTCCCGGTGGTGGTCAGTGCAGCGGGCCCGGCTGTCTGGACGTGGGCCCTGCCCGCTCACCTCGCTTCTAGCTCTTGCCACACATCAGCAGCGGGAAGGCATCGGAACTTCGGGCTCCTCCGAAGGCGCCCTGTTTTGAGTTTGCACGTGCCACTCCCTCGGCCCGGGGCACCAGCCTCGTCGAGCAGGCAAATTCCTTATTCTCCAAGGCTGCGCTCAGACATCCGCCTGGGAAAACCTGCCCAGGTCCTCAGCCGAGGGCCTCTGTTTATCTCTGGTGTGCCCCACTTCCCCCATTTCCACTGCCCCTGTACTTGACTCACTCCCCAACCTGGGTGGGGAGGACCCCACCAGCAAGCTCATTTTCGGGCCTGCAGCTGGGTGCGTGCCTGCAAGGCAACAGGTCTCCTGGCCTTAGTGTTCCTCTACCCAAGGTCCTGACCCCAAGGGGTCATTCCCACCTTGTCATCCCAGAGCCATAGGGCTGTTTGCAGAAACCAGGTCGACCTCCCCTCTCCCCCCAGGGCCCAGGATTAGTTCCCCAGTGAGCCTCTTTCCCAGAAGCCTTGCCCCTGACTGCCACTCCGCACAGAGGAGGGACTCAAGACTCGCCCCGAGCCCCAAGGGCTTCTCACAGGCCAGCCCTTACGGGGAGGGACCGACTCTAGGATGGGAAATCATAGGCGTTGGCACCCAAGGGATGCCCGGGGCATGCCGGGGCTGACATTTCATGCGTTCCACTTACTGTCCCGGCCTGGGAGCTCAGGGTGCACCTTCCAGCCTGGGTGTCCACGTTCGGTGGGGACTGGAGTCCGAGCAAAGCCCTGTCCCGCCGCTCTGTGCACGGGTAGCCTTCGGCAGCCCATGTCCTTACTGGGAGCCAGAGAGGGGAGGGGACGGAGGGGGTGTGTGGCGAGGCCCACAACCCTCTCTGCTCACGTGGGAACCCCACGGTGACCACAGGATCCCCTCTGAGCAGTCCCTCAAACACGCCCTTGCTTGATGGTGGGGCCAGATGGGCCGAGTCAGCGGAAGCCAGGCGACGGTCACAGCTGGCTGGCATGGGACACAGGAAGAGAAGAGCCAGAGCCGGGTGGGGTTCGAGGCCTCCTCCGGTGGGGCCCCTGCCCTACTCCTCAGGACCAAGGATGCTGCCCTAAGCCTGGGCGCTCCCGGCCCCGAATCCCTTCGCTGCTCAGAAAAAGGCTTCTGGGCACTGTTGAGTTCTAGGCCTGACTGCCCTGGACCTAGGCCCAGAGGGGGGCCAGCCGGCCCACTGTCTCAGAGGTTCCCTGGGACACCCAGGAGCAGTTTGCTTGGAAAGCGCTGACTTGGACCAACAGAGGATGCCGGTGAGGCCAGTGTGTGAAGCGGGCTTCCCTTTCCTCCCGCGACGGTCCCCCAAGCAGCTCTTGCGTGTCCAGGGAAAGCCAGATCCGTTCAGGAAGCGCACGGCCATGCTGTCACGTGAACTGGAAGGGGGGACTTCTGTCTTATAATGAAAGCCCAGACCTTGAGTCACTTTCACAGAGAGGTTTATCGAGAATGCTAACAGCACAGGATACAGTACTTCCCAACAAAAGGTGCAAACGCGTCACTTAGAAAGGCATGCTGAGTATTCTTTGCTTTCACATGTATTAAAAAACTTACAAAAATAAAATCAAACTGCGTGCTGCCCATCTTTTCAAATATTAAAAGAACCTTATGAAAAAATCACTTGATTTTACAACAAAAGACACAAACGGACATCTTTATGTAAATTTATAAGGCAAACTCTTTATATAATAAATAGGTTACAGGGATTCAGTGGGGGTGTTTTTTAAACGTATACAGGTACATTCAGACAGGTTTACTGAAATGGTACAAATTTCCTTAATAAATTGCCTTTTTTTTTTTTTAAATATATCAGTGCTTTCAGTCATTTGGCTATACACAAAGAACCTTTTATTTTTTTGAACACTACAAAAAAGCAATCAATATTTTTTTAATTTTTAAAACGACCTACTTATCTTCTAAAGTAATTGTCCCAAAACACAAAAACCGAAGGTGAATGCTATAGAGAGGGCTTTTAGAGCCATCTCCAGCTAAGCCTGCCCCGGGCCTCTGTCCTGGGCCTCTCCCATGCCCCCTGCACAATTCTCCCACCCTGCCACGGCTTTCGGGCTGGGACCAGGGAGTAGGATGCAACTTGGGAGGGAAAGACACCCCTGCCTGGCTCTTCTAGCAACCATCCCCCCCCCCCCCCCGCGACTGCCCCCGACCGCGCCCCCATCACCACGGTCAGCACTGTGCTCAGCCCGTGCAGGGTGGGTCGGCGGGTGCTTACGGAGTGATCTGATCCCTGTCCCGGGAGTCCGAAGCCCTGTCTAATGGGGTGGCGGCGCAGCAGCTTCTCTGAGAAGGATCCGTTTTTTTGCCACGGGAAGAGAAGGGGGTTTTTCAACCGCCATCAGGTGACAGCAGCGAGCCCCCTCCCAAACCACCTTATTGCCCTGGGAACGGGGTGGGGAGCTGATGGGGTGCCTTTAACGGTCACCTCCTGGGGTGCACCTTGGAGGGGACCACGTTTGCTCCTGGCCGGCTGAGGAAGAGCTGCTGCTGGCAGCACATGGCTGCCTCCCGGCTCCACTGGGTCTCTCTGGTACAGCCGCCCCCCCAGCCTGTCACCACCGGGGCTGTCCAGGGAGATGCCAGGAGGAGAGCCCTGCCTAGGCCAAGGTGGCTCGGCTCACACGTGCCCCCCTCCCGCTGCTCTTGCTCTGACTGAGAACATGGTAACATGTCAGCCACTGGGCCTGTGACGCGAGACTGGCCGCTCAGGCTTCATTTCTTTGGGTGACTTGAGCAGGGGGTCATCTCTTCAGATTTCCCTCAAGGTGGGGCAAGGACAGGCCCTCATGGCTCAGCCACCACCCCCCTCCCTCCCGATTTGTTGGTTGGTTTGTAAAGAAAAGGTGTCTAGAAGCATTTGTCTCTGGAACAATTACTTTAAACATGGTTACAATACAGACTTCAGTTCAAACACATAAGAGATTTACTTAGCAAAGTTCCTTCCACCCACCAAAATTACACAAATAGAAGCCTCAACACCACAGTTAAGAGGACCAGTAGAGAGAATCTCATGTTTGGAACACAAAAGGAAAAGGAAAAACCAAACCAAACCCAAACAGAAAAACCCCAGAAAGACGCGGCCAAGGGCAGGGAGGCAGGGGAAGGACAGCCACACAGCACGCGGTCCGGCGTCCAGGTAAGGGGCGGGCCCGAGGGAGGGGCTCGGCACACGTGGAGTAACAGTCCTCGTCACATTTGGTCATATATCCATCAACTACCGACTCTCGAGCGCCTGGGATTGATTGAAGTGGTAAGAAACTCAAACGGAAAAAGGAGGGCTCGACCGCAAGGGAAGGAGCAGGCTTCAGGGTCCACGCCCCTCCCCCTTGCACTCCACTCCCCTTGCACTCCACTGTCGTCTCCCCAGAAACACGGAACCTCTCCATCCAGGCAGGGCTAGAGATCAAGGGGTGAGGCTAGCTCGGGTGCTGGCCTCCTTTTCAGAGCACCACACACCTTTACACCTGCAGACACCCACCTGTTTGTGGCAGAGACCTCCTCTCTCCCCCAGCCCGGGCTGCCCGAGCAGACTCAGACTGCACACACGCTGGCGAGTGCCACAGGACATCAGCCTGGAGGGCTCTCCGGCCCAGGGTCTCTTGAGGGTCCCCAGGGTAGCCCGGCCACCCAAAGGGCCCAAGACCTGTCTCTCTTTTGGATTCAGGCCTCGGAACAAGCAATGATGCAGGGATGAAGCTCTTGGCCCTGGTGATTATAATGCTTTCTGCTTTGGAAGAACAAGTTTCTGATTTTTTTTTTTTTTTTGGTGTTTTTAATTACTTAAAAAAATGATCAGAAAGAACTGTTACAGCTAAATTCTCTAGCTGATATTGCTCATTAAGAATTACAAAAGCAAATGCAATTACTCGTAGGATGTGGGAGGAGGAAGGCATGATTCCGGAGTCTTCTGGAACTCCCGGGGGCAGGAGTGGGGGGACGGACACGGACACACTGGACTCCCTGCATGTGGTTCTGGAGTCCCTGGGGTTCTACAGGTTCTGAGGACAGGAGAGGCCTTCCCATCACCCTGCTTCCCCCAGACTCAGCAAGGTCACGGCCCTTGGCAAAGTGGGAGTGGAGCACACTTCGAGCCCAACTCCAAGGGCCACTCACTGGGACGTCGCTCCACTCCGCGATCACCAGTTCCCGGGGAGGGGCTGGACTGGGCTGGGCTGACTACACTGGGCCTTTGCCAGGTCAAGGGAATGCCCTTGGACCTACCCGCTGAGGTGGACTGCCCTGCACCCCAAGTCTGGAGACGCCTCTCGCAAGCACAGCAGACTGGATGATGCTTGGGGCCTGCCTGGTGCTTGGCACAGGGAAGCCTCTGAAAGGAACGAGCGGCACTGGATCTGCTTGGACAGAAGAAGTGACCAGCAGACAGAGTTGTCTTTTTTTTTTTTTTTTTTTTGTCTTTTATTTCCCCTTGTCCTATGCTATGGTTATCAGAAATATTGTAATTAAGCAACAGGTATAATTTTAACAGGTCTTTTTTTCTGTGTGGAGCCACAAGCAAAATGAGTTTATAATTGTGCAGTATACAGATATATATATATAAAAATTCAACCGCTTTTTGTGTCTAGTTGGTGCATTAAATGAAAGGGACAGCAAAATGAAAAGCAAAACTGAAAAGCCAAACAAAACCCCATGAGGGAGGAGAAAGAGCAGGCCTATGCACAGAGTCTGTAAGTTACTGGGTCTAAGCAGGGTCACCAGGAAAACAGCTTGTTCACCGGACACACACACACACACTGCACGGAGGGGCTACCGAGTGGGCAGGAAGCAAGCCTCTGGAGCATCCACCTCGTTCGTGCTCACTGCTGAGCAGGACCTAGGAAAAGGGGTGGTGAGGGGGGGCTCCACGAGTTCCCAAGAGGTCCTCAAATTCAAAGGCCACATGCCCTTCTAAGAGGGCGAGCGCCTCCGCTCTGCACGTGCCCATGCCCGGACCAGGCTGCTCTCCCTCCCGCCCCTCCCGACAGGGCCAGCCGGCTGCAGGGGTTGAGGTCACAGGTCACGGGGCGAGGCGAGGACTCACCCACCTCCAGGCACCGCATCACGCCCACAGGCCTGTCCCCTTTGGAGAGGAAGCTCTTGGTCCTCAGCCCCTGCAGAGAGCAGAGCAGGACTGTACGAGGCCAGGAGTGGCTGAGGGTGCCCAGGGGACGAGACAAGTGCTGGCAGGTACCACACCTCCTTCCTAGTTTCCCTGGGCCCTTCGTTTGAACTCATGTTTTGCCCAATAAATCAGGATGAGGAAAGGGCAGGAGATAAGGGTGGTCTGGGTCGTGAGAAGGTGGCAGGCCCTCCTGACTTGCAGCCCTGGGAGCAGGCAGGTGTGGGCCTCCTCAGCCAACCCCAAGAACCGGTCAGAAGCCATCTCCCTGGGGCTAACCACAAAATGCCTAGGGTGGCCCTTCTCCTCGGGGCCTTGGGAGCCACAGGAGGCCCCGGGCTGGATTTCCTCTGCCTGCAATGCTCACCAGACATCTTGGGCCAAGCTCTAAGTATTTCTAAATCAGCATTTTTGCAAAAGTTTGCTCTTATTCATTCGGAACATCGAAATAGCATTCTTAGCCAAGTGTTTTCGAGGTTTTCCTTCTAAATTGTCGAGAACTGGTTTCAGTGTTCACTTTTTCTCCTTTAGTATGTAATTATAGACCCTGGAGGAGGCAGTATCCTAGCAATTTATAATAGACAACGCCTTTTCTAAAGATTGATACAGTATCTCAAGGAGAAACTCAAAAACGGAGAAAATCAACACGCCCCATCGGCGTAGCTAGTTCACTAAAGAACAGTGTGAGGTGGGGCCCTCAGAGAGCACGGAATGACAGAACAGGGACAAGATGTGGCAGGGAGCGAGGTGGACGCGGGGCTGCTGCTGCATGTGCCCTCCTGTGGGCGGGAGCCTGGGGACTCACTCTGCAGAATTCCACAGTGAACTTTGGGGATGGCTAGGTTCCACACGCCTAGACATTTGTCCTAGAATCTGGGGGTTTAAACTCGAATCAGGAAACCATTCAGGGCAGCAAAGGCTAAGAATTGATGCCCAAAGGTCTTCTCCCGGACTGGGCACCTGAGACCACCTCCCTACCCCCAGCCCAGTCAGCCGAGAGCCCGGCTGGAATGCTACAGAGAAGGGGGAAAGGGGCTGCCCGCCAGAGGGATGGGCACTGATTCCGACTGCCATCTCCACTCTGGCTAAACGAGAGCCAGCTGGTCCCACCTGAGGGCTTCAGCCCAGACCCTTTTGCTCTTTCCTGGGTGAGCTGCTTACTAAAAGTTACTCAAAATTCAGAGGTACTGTCAGTTAAGGAAACCCCTTTTCTCACCAAACATGGCAGTTTATTTCTGGGTCAAACCCTTCTTTCATGCTGTCACAGCAGTGACAAACTAGGCAGAGGAGCAGGCCACCTTTCGGGGCTGCTCACCTGGAACGATGTCACCAAACAGGCCGGCCTCGGGATCAGGAGCAGGGTGCCGGCTACGGCCAGCAGCACTCCCAACAATCACGGCTCTGGGCCAGCAGGGAGCTGACGGGGCTCCGCTTCCACCACGGAGAGGGCCGAGGGCCCTTGGCTGGTTTGGCATGGACGGACGGGGTGAGGTGGCATCGCCTCAACGAGTCCCCTGCGCCTTTGATGCGGGAATATGGCAGCAGCAGAAGGCAGCTGGACTGATGCCTGGCTGTAGCCAAGTCTCCCCAGTTCACCACCACCACCTCAAGGCTGGCGAGCCCACTGATTATTACCAGCCCACCCGTGCAAGGGACTGGGTAGGGTGGACCTGGGGGTAGTTTGAGGACACAGAGTATTTGGTTGGGAGAGGAGGTAGTAACTAACCACTAGAACAGGGGTACGGGAGACTGAACAGGACCATCAGGTGATCGAGCCCCACAGATATCTGTAAGCTGTCGGGCAACTCCTGTATTCTTCACATATTCACTAATAGATGCCCCCCACTCTTCGTAGTGTTCAAGTACACACAAAATCGAGGTCACACCACGAAACTGGGCCGGACACAGCTGGTGAGAATCCCATGGCTTAGGCCTTCCCAACCTCCCGTCGACCTGACCCCCAAGGCTGGGGCAGCCACAGGAGCCATCCTCAGCTGGGGACTCGGGCTGCTGGGTGCCTTGGAGAGGCAGGGACCCTGCCCGTCAGGGTGACAAAAACACCAAGGCTGCCTGCTTAAAGGCAACCGACTCATGATGCCTGTCTTTGGGGGAAGAAGAGGGAATGATGGAAAAATGGGGAGAAAAAGAGAGAAAACCCTAAGGAACCTCTGGTCCGACCTGCAGCTTTGGAACTCAGGGATGTGGCTGGGGGAGCAGTGGAGCTGCAGGTCGGAGCCAACCCAGAGAAGCTGCACTTGAAATGCTGTGTTCTCAACTACGAATGCCCCAAAAGCCCACAAAGGAAGCGTGTCAAGAGCTACCGGTGGCCCAGCAGGACCCCCCCACCCCCCCAGGGAACAGGTGGTGCCAACTCGATGGGGAGGGACCTTTGACTGCCAACTCCTGACAATGGTCCCCAGAGCCACACCACACTGGGCCAAGGGTAATGGGTAAAAACCAAACCTGCCAACACAAAGGTCTTCTCAGTGACAAAGGGCATCTCAGGAAAATGGCTGGACACCATGCCCACAAGGGTCTGTGTCTTTTGGAGGTGGTGCCAGGAGTTGGAGGGCCACAAAAGTCTAGAGTGAGGCCACTTCGGAGGTCAGGAGCCTTTTGTCCTCAGGGGAAGAGGAGTTAAAATGGACCCTCGCCCTTCTAGGACCACCCACTTCCCTTCCTGGGGAGGAGTCAGAAGTGAAGCTGGCAATTCAACAGCAGTGTGGGTGTGAGGACCAGGGCTGACAGGAGTTTCATTGCGATACTTGCTTTTACAGCGTAAGGAAATGGATACAGATATGCTAAAAAGGCCAGCTAGGACTATACAAACAGAATGGGGCAAACTCCCTTGCTTCTAACCATTCCAGAAGAGACAAACACTGTATTTTCTTAAGCTACTGATTGGAACTGTCAACTATGGTTCCTGACCACTAGAGACTGGCAAGGAAGTGCTATACGGTTTCTAGGATGTTTCACTCCTTCATGATTACACCATAATAGAGAAGCCGGAGGACAAGAACTGAAATACACAAGACAACACACATTTGACAGTTCATCGCAGCAGCTCACATGTGACGTGCTTGTGGGTGTTTCTGGAAGCATAAGACTGCTGTCTCATTTTGCTACTTTGATAAGGTACTTCTCAGTTGGACAGATTTAGATATAAGAGACATCTCTGTAAACACAGAAAAGGCTATACCAATATGATGAGGATATGCAGCTAAATAAGGACTTCCTGACAAGAGGTTAAAAAGATAGGAGCCCAAATTAAACCTTATAAATTAAAACCCCATACCAAGCCTACTGAGCCCCTTCCCCCCACCCCAACACCACACCAAGGGATAAGATACGGAAAAGTGTGATGGTGGACTGGCCCCACCCAGGCTCCAGTGAGCGAAACTGAAACATTTCCATCAGAAAAGAAATCCCTGGGCAGAGGAGAAGAGGGGCTGGGGATGAAACAGCTGGTGCCGAGCCCACAGTGCCAGGGACCAGAGGAGGGGCTGGGCAGGGTCGTTTCCAGAGGCCAGGCTGGAGCCCGCGTAGCGCCTCAGGCAGGCCCGGGGAGCCTCAACACATCCTTCTGCAACCATCCACCCAACCTCTCCCTCCTGCTTCTCTGGAGTTGAAAGCTGAAAGCCTTGTTGTTTTGGGTTTGGAATGGATTTCCCTTTCTTCTCACCAGGGAAGAAAGGTCTACCTAGGTGAATGAACCCTGCTGCGCTCTCGCTCTTTGCAGAGAGGCCTTGCGGTACTATGGCCAGAGCCGATGCAGCGGACCTGGCTTCTTAAGGGCTCAGGGCAGAGTGGGGCTGGGTCGGGCAGCGTGGAGGCAGAGGGGTGGGGGATGTCTACGGCCGGCAAGCCGACAGGTGTTAGCTCAGGGTACGGTTGGGCACTGTGGCTGCCTGGAACAGAAAGGACAGAAGAGAAGGAAGGAGGAAAAGGAAGAAATGAAAGGATGAAACGAAAGGAAGGAAGAAATGGAAGGAGAAGAAAAAACAATCAGGAAGTCCTTATAAAATTGCAGCAAACACTTAGAGTTTCGAAGCTTCGTGGGAACCCCATGTGCTAATCCCACTTTAAAACAAGCGCAGATATATACAAATACAGGTAGTTCTGACGCCCGTCACTTCTGGTGGCTTGAGTGACAGTGTCACCCCATTCAAGCCGCTTTGCTCTCCGAGCATCTCTGTTTGTTTTGAAGTGGGAACATGAAGACTTGATAGTGCAAATAATTCTAAGCTGTCCCTAAAGTAGTAGAATTGGAAAATAATTGAAGGAACCTTTTTCTCTCCTACCCCCCCTCCCCCCAACCACTAAGCCCCTAACTCCCAGTCAGAGACTGCTTTGAGCTTGGAGGGGCTGGGAATCCCTCTTGCCCTGCTGACCTTGGCCCGTTCCCCCAACCCCGGGCCAGCCTGCTGTGTCCTCCTCTTGCTGCCTCCACGGCCTCTCTCTCTCGCTCTCGCACCACCCACTAGGAGATTGTCCCTTGAGAATGGACAATACCACCTCACCCTCAGCCGTCCTCTCCTCTGGCTCAGGCCAGTCTACACCCAGCAGTGCAGAAGACGCCGCCTTCCTAGCCAGGCCAGAACTGGAGTGAGCAGGATCTGCTCTGCTGTCCTGCTAAATGTCCTCGTGAAGTTCTGACCGGGGCTGGCGTGGGATCAGACTCAGACCATGGGTGGCATCATGTGGGCCGCGGCCACCTGCCATCTTCTTTTCTAAAGAATCCAACTGTCTCTCCTGCCTCACACCTCCTTGTCCCAATATGGGTGGGAGTGGGGGAGGTGGGTGGTGTGGGATGGGGCGGAGTCGAGACGGGGGGCACCGATGGCACGGTGAACGGGAGTGTTCGCTAAGCTGCTCTTTGTCCCTAATGACCAACAGCAGCTGGGCCACTCTTGCCCCGGAGGGGGAAAAAAGGTTCGGGTGGGAGGGGAGGTGCAGGCGTATCCTAAGAAGCCTGATAAAACAGCTTGTCTGGTCAGTAGTATCTGCAGCAAGCCTTGTTGAAGGAGCCTATTTTAGAAAAGTGCAAAGCTACTTCTGGCCCTGGTTAGGTCTTCAACCTGACTGTGCTTGTCGGTAAGAAAAACATCCCAAGTGCTCCAACTACTCCCACCCTGAAGCCACGAAACTCTAAGTTTACTGAAAGAAAAAAAAATATTTTTTATTTCAGTTAATCGGGAAGCTTTGTCAGAGCCCTACCCATAAGGAGAAGAGACAACAGCTGCCTTTATTCTTGTTGGTTTGCTTTTTCAATCCACTCTGTTTAAAGTCAGCTAACTCTCTCTGTCACGGGCGTCCGGCTGTCCACAGGCTCCTCTCTGTTTGGCCTCGGCATGGAGGATGAAACAATGTCTTTGCGGTCTCCCTCCCCTCGATGTTTGTACTTTTCTGCGGCCGTGGTGGCAGGAGCAACTGCGGGCTGAGTCTTAGCTGGTTCCTGGGTGCAGCCATCACTCTCCAGCGAGCCCCCTCTCGGCATCTTCTCCTCTTGGCAAACGCTGCTGCTTAAGTCCTGAGGCTCCGGGGAGCTTCTGGGGTCCTTGGAGCTCTCGGGCGGGGGTGGGGGCGGGGGCGGGGGCGGGGGCCCAGGGGCCTTGGGAGACTCTGAGTGGTGGTGGTGGTGGTGGTGCTCCTTCTTGGGGGGCGAGGAGGTGCTGCTGCGCCCCTTGGGGCTGCTCTCTTTGCTTTTCCGCCCAGGACTTCTGCAGGTCTTCAGTCCTCTCCCACTCTTCTCCCCGATGGCGGACACCAGCAGGGGCTTCACCACCTCTTTGACCTCGATGCTGACTGCTTCCCGGGTCTTGCGCTTCTTGATGGGGAGCACAGTCTCCTGCACGGACCTGATAGAAGACTCCTTCACGGCCTTCTTCTTGGCCTCAGCGGCGGCCGCCGCCACCACACTCCCAGGCTTCCGGCCCCGCTTCTTGGGAATGGCCTGGGGG
The DNA here is from genome assembly GCA_026826555.1 of Tolypeutes matacus. NCBI lineage: Eukaryota > Metazoa > Chordata > Mammalia > Cingulata > Chlamyphoridae > Tolypeutes > Tolypeutes matacus. The sequence continues at coordinate 900,924 of JAKSZT010053811.1, forward strand.
TCGGCCTCCGCTTTTCGCTTCCGGCCAGGGCGCTTGATGACCATGACCTGGGCAGATGTGGTAGCCCCGCCCCCTTCAGCCTTGCCCCCTGGGGAAGCTTGAAAAGGCATCTTGACCAGGAGCTTGCCAGGACTTTTCTCCATGACCCTCTTCACCTGCACACCCTCGGATGCTGCTGCCTTGGGTCTCGCGGTGCCGCTCCCTTTGGGCCGTCCCCGACCTCTGCCAGTTCCTGGAGCTTTGGGAGATTTGGGCTTCTTAGGTGGTTTCTGCTCTCGCCGGGAGGGGCTCCCTCTCCCAGTTACCGTGAAGTCAAAATCATTAGGGTCCAGGGAGGTGTCGCCTACCTTTTCGAAGTACGCAATTAACTCCACTTTAGAGCGAAAGGCTTTTCCCTGGGGACTGTGGGGAAAAACGGAGAGACACAAGGAATGATTACAAGCTTTCCAGAGAAGTCTCAGAGATGGGGAAAAGCAGAAGACATTCATTCTTCAATTGAGATTCCTGACCTTACTCACAAACCAGAGTCACGCCTAAAAGGAGGCTAATTGACCCAAAGATATGAGTCCACAGGAAAGGTTACTCAGGAAGCAATGCCGCACGGGGGAAAAGAACGAACCGAGGGAAGATGCACAAGAGGCTGTCCAGAGGCTGGAAGAGCTCGGGGCTGGCTGCTCAACAGCAGTTGCCTTGATCCCCCCCACCCCGAGGGAACCCTCCCACCACCAAGGCTCCTCCTTGGGCACCCCTGGGGCCTTGCCACAATCCAGCAACCAAAGGTGTCATGCCTGGCACGGCAGGGACCACGGGACCCTGGCTAGCAGCCAGGCTGGGGTGCATCCTGCTTAGTTGGTCCTATACCCGATCCGCTGCTGGAATATTCCTGTCTGACTAGGGCATATTGCTTAACCTCTCTGGGAATCTGTCTCCGCTCTCCCTGCTCTTCTCAGACATGCTGGAATTAAACAAGACTACACGCACATATCCTCGGAAAACTGCTAAAACAATGCATTTCTGTTTCTTCTTTAAGAACCTTTTCCAGACCATTTAGAGGGGCATGATCGAAATGTACCGAATGACTACTCCTTTGAATTGCATACTCTGAAAGTCACTTGTTTCAACAGAAAATGCCCAGCTACTGGGCCAAAACGGAACCAATTCAAAACAGAGAGCCGGAAAGGCATAGCGAGCCTGTCTCTCTCTCTTCTCAGAGGCCTTGCTAGAGGACACACCTTTCCCAAGGTGGATTCACAGAGCAAAAAGATATCAGAATGGACTTAGCATTGTCAGGTCCTTTTGTCTTCATAAACGTGAATCTAGGCCCTAGACTGACTCTCCCAGGAAGAAGAGTGGGCAGTTAGATAGTTTTGAGAAAAGCCCCTCAGCTCAATGTCCTCCAGCAGGGAAATGGCAGGAACTCCAGGGCCCCAGCTTGCCTTCCTAGCCAGGTGGTGGTTGCGGCACAGTGAGGAGCGGGGCTGCTGCAGGTGGGAAGGCTCAGCAGGCCTCTGGGCCGGCTCAGACCTTGTGTCCTTCAGAGCAGCAGCACCCTGAACCCAGGCATTGTCACCAACGGCGACAGGCACGTGCTGAGCCCAGCTTGCATGCCAGGCACTGTTCTCAGGGCTTCCCAGGTGGCCTCTCCTGGAAACTCCAGTGCGCTCTCACTTGGGTGGGCCCTCCTCTAAGTCCACTTTCCAGGGAGGACATGAGGAACAGAGCAGGAAGGACCGGCCCATGGGTGCCGAGCTGGTAAATGGCAAAGCAGGGGTTCAGATCCACCTATGCCCCACCAAGCACTCCCCACCCATTCAGGACAGTGACCTCCATGCACGATTGTGTCCAATATACCTGGCTGCATCTTTAAGTGGTTTGTATGATTTAACCCGCCCCTGGCAGGTGGAGTCATGCACTAGGTAGTTTGGTGACCAGGAAAGAGCTGTCACGCCAAAGCAAACCCATCAGTTTCTCAGTGCCTGGCCCCAACCCTCGGTCACCCAGCCCTCTCAGCCCTGCAGAAACAGGAGGTGCTGATACTTACTTGATCAAATACACATCATACTTCCCAGCGGAGCGGCCAGATTTCCTCTGCTTAAGTTTTCGTGTCCAACCTTCAGGCAGGGTGGGATCATCATACATGGGTCCCCGGTCGCGAATGATTGAGCGCCGCTGTTTGGGGGAGGCAGAAGCTTCTGGCACAGCCGGGGCGGAGCCTGACCCTTCCGATGTCTCTGCTTTGCCTGCCTCCGCTGGCTCAGCAGAGTGGTGGGCAGACGGCTGGAGAGGCTCATGCTTGCCCTCTTTTTCTTCTTTCTTTTCCTTCTTCACCTTCTTAAACTTCAGGGGTTTATCCTTGAGGCCCTGGAGGTCTTGGTCTTCTGACTTCTCTTCCCTGAAGTGTTAAACAAGTATGTAAGTATCACAGAGAACACGCCAGTGTGTAGCTAAAGTAAGCAATGGCAGGCTGGGGACGTGTCAGCACGGGGCCAGACCCCCGCCCGCCTCACTCAGGTCCTGGTGCTCCTCCACAGTGCTGGCCCCAGGACAACGGAACCTCGGGGCTGTGGGCTGGTAGGTGGCATCAGCCAGCTGAATCCCATGTGTACTATTGCCCCCCTGGAGTCCCACTCCTGGCACCACAGTGGTCACGTTTCTGAGCAAAAGGCACAGTGTGGCCTCTCAGCACCCTGCCTTGGCAAGGGCTGCTTTAGCAGCCGAGCCAGATGGCTTCTGGCTTGACGGCCGCTCAGAGGCTCTCAACTGCTGGAAAGGAGGCTGCCCACCCAAGATGAGCTGGGGTCCTCACCACATCCCCAGCTTTCGGACTTTTCAGTTTTCTCAAATGCATTGTTAACACACCAATCAAAAATTTGTGCTCAAAAACAAAACAAAGCAAAAACAAAAATACTTCAATCCTGTAAGTTTGAAAGGATTCCCAAATAAAAAGTAAAAACAATAAAAAATTTAAAAATCCAGCCCCGACTGCACCACTGCTGGGCACAGCACCACTTGCTGAGGGGCACCCGGGCTGCCACTGTTCCCAGCAGGAAGCAGCATGCAGCACAGGGCTGTGGGGAGGACTCGAAGGCTGGGAGTCAGCCAACCTGAGCTCGCAACAGGGACCTGAACAAGTGCCTTCAGCTTCTTTGTCTTAACAAGGAGTAACTCCACCTCAGAGGCATCCTTACTGTGGAATTGGATGAAAGAAGACCCAATACCACAATTAAATACCGGCTACCTCCCGCAACCAGAAGCCGCTGCCCAGCGTTTTGGTGCAGGAAGAGAAACCGCCCCAGATGACGTCTGCCTCTATCACGAGACACTCCGTTACAAAAGACTTGGCGGAGGAAGGAAGCAGAAAGGAGAAAAGCATGTTAGGTGCTGCCCCTTGCCTGCTGGTACTGATGAGGCCCCTCACCCTTGCTGGACCCCAATGCCCCCATTCTTTTCTGCTGACGGAAGCAGCTCCTTTCTCTGCACTTCAGAAAAGGCCACCCTGAGGCCTGGGCCCTGGGATCAGAGCTTGAGCAGGATGCTCAGCAGCCCAGGGGGAGCGGGCCTCATCTGAAGGAAGCACGGTCAAAGACCCCCAGGAGTGCAGGAAGTACCTAACACCACTGCCTTCTGCGTTGCTCAGCCACTGGCCAGGCTAAGAAGGCAGGAACCCAACCTGAGCCGAGAGGTGCAGGAGGAAGAGTTGGGGGCTTGAAAGTGGCTACTCCCTTCATTAACAGTTCCTTCCTTCCTCTTGTCACTTCTGTCCTACTAAGTTCTCAGACCCAGGGCTTCCCCGCCCCACAGGGCTCATGTCTCTGCCAGTCACTGCCTCTTGGCTGGTCGAGGCCCAGAGACTGCCCCCTGTCATCTACACCGAGGTGACTGTGCAATGAGGGAGAGCCACGGGGCATGCCCTGGCAAGCACCATCTGGAAAACAGGATGCAAATAATCTGTGTAAGTCACAGAAGGCTGACCAAGGCCATGACTCAAGAGCTGGGGAATATGAGGAGCGAGAAGAACATGCCTTTCTGGAATAGCAGGCTTCTCTAGACCCCCCAGTTCAGGTCAGGTGTGGACTGGAAGGACTGCCACCGTCGAGCAAGAAGGTCTTAGTGAGGGACTGTCCCGGCCCCCCCCACCCCTGACTGCACTGACTTCCTCCCTACCCTGCATCTGGCAGCTTGGGGCCCACGATGTGGTTTGCTGCAGTCACAGAGTCATCCTACAGTCCACAGCAGACCTTTTCTGGCTATAAAGTAAGGGGCCCGAACTTGTTCCAGAAGAGATTTTTCTTGTCAATTCTGAGTCTTAGCTTTTCAAGAGAACCTAAGGAAGGTCAGGGGAAGTGAGGCCTGGTCTGTGGCCAACCAGTTCCATGCGCGCGAGTCAAGAGAAAGGCTATGTGGAGCCTCCGGGCGAAGTCTGCATTCATGGGCCTGCAGCTGCAGGCAGACGGACATTACCACCTTCACACAGCTCACAACATGGAAGCTGGAGAATCTTGGAGCCAGAGGAAAACAGTGGAATAACAGGGAAGGTCTGGCTCCCTTGGAACTCTCCTTTGGAGTCCCCAACTACCTATTTTAAACCCTGTGAGGTCAAGTACAAAGCACGAGCCCAAAGGAGTGCCTCTTAAATACCAGCAAGGACGTTGGAGGCCTATCTAAGGCACAGGGGTTAGTGAGGTTGTGTTTCCAAGAATGACAAGGCTGAGATGAAAACAGGAAACTTTAAATGATGCCAGCTTTAGGTTTTTAAAGCCCCCTTAGCTACAACTCAAACCAGGGAGGAGGCAAGGGAGCCCTGGAGAATGGCATTCAGTGACGCGGGCTCAGTTTCCCTGCCCAGCAAATGCACCACAGGGGATGGATGAAGAGGGAAGAAAAGCAAGTGGATTTACAAGTATTGTCCTGATGCACATTTCAAAGGAGGAGCAATTCGGTCATGTCCCAGACAGTCTGGTTTCACATCCCAAAGAGCCTACAGAGCCCCAGCCAGCACAGCTTGATCCAGTCTATACAGATTCCCTGGGGTTCCAGAAGAGCCTGGGAGGGTCCCTCTTCCCTTGTAGAGGGAGCCCAGGACCCAGGCACGTGACGGTTGGGTTGGGGGGGCTTTGCCCACACCAAATACCCAAGCTGAGCAAGGGCCACTCCAGTGGGACATGACCTTAGTGAGTCCTGGTCAGGAGGACCGAGGGAGGCTCTCTAGACCAGTGTCACTGCCCGAGTAGGGGCAGCCGGGCCGACCAGGCTTTGCAGGCTCCGTTAAGTATTCCCTTGCCCTAAGAGCAATGGGAACACCGCAATAGTTTCAGTTCCTGGTCGGTGGGGGTGAAGGACAGGCCTCCATTCGCGTTCCATTTGGAAAGGATCCCCGCCCCAACCCCACAGACAGCTAGGGAGAAAACAAATTAGAGAGCCAACTAGGAGGCAACTGCATTACATCAGACAAAAGGCTAAGCCCCTTGAAGCAGAAAGAGCTCTTAAAATACGAGGAGAGAGCCCCCAAACCGAAAGAAAACTGGGCAAAAGACATGAAGAGACAGTTCAGAAAAAAAGCGACACAAATGGCATTTTTTTTTTTTTTTTTTTTACCAGGAGGTCCCGGGGATCGAACCCGGGTCCCTCCATATGGGAGACGGACGCCCAACCAGTTGAGCCACATCCGCCCCCACACAAATGGCCTTTAAACATAGGGAAAGGCACTCAATGTCACTCACGAGAGATAGGGGCAACTTCCCCGTACGTGCCACAACCCCGCACCTCTTAGATGGTGGCGGCAAGGCTGCCATGGGAACACCGGTAGCACACTCCCTGCCGAGGGCTCTGTGGCTACAGCGAACACAACCACGCGGCCGCCTGCCTTGGAGATCCCTTCTAGAAATCTACCCTGAAGAGACATCTCCCCAAACACTCAACACACATGGCATTATTTGCTACGGCATTGTTATAACCAGCAAGACTGCCAACAAGTCCACTAAGCATCCAAAGGGGACGTGCGGAATAAACCCACGACAGAACACTGGGCCACCATGACCGAGGGCAAGGCAGATCTCCACAGACCATTATTTCTACGAAGAATCTATTGTGAAGGGGCAAAAGCCACGTGTCAAAATGAGTATTGTAGGCTACCTTTGTGTAAGAAAGATGCACACCCTTGCGGACGTTTAGAAGTTCAAGGAGAGGAAAACGCCATTCTTCAGCTTCTCACAAGAAAGGGGGGAGACCCAGCTCTTCCCAGACCTGAACTTTGAATAACACGGAAAATAGGGAACAAAGGGGCCTGCCTTTCACTTGATCCCTAATATTCTAGTTCTTTTAATGAAAACTACTTAACGCATAGATGACAATATGGTGCTTTTCAATTCTGTGCACTGAGGGGTATGCAGTTGTTTCATTTTATTTTCTGACTGCTATTTCTATATTTAAAAACAATTCTAAAAACAAGTTAACAAAAGTCTGCAAAAAAGCCTGGAAGCCATTCTGTTGGGCATGGGGTAGAGGTCAAAATGATAGAAAATAAGTAATTCACTTAAGTTTCCCCTTGGCAGAGACTTTGCCTTGGTCAATGATTCTGCCACCAAGTCCCAGGGTGGCCTCGGGCACTCATACACCCTGGCTGAGCCTTCACCTGTGACCCGAGGCTGCCCCCAAGCTCCACCAGCTCAGGGGTTTATGGAAACATTTTTTTTTTTTTTTTTTCCCAAAGAAACAGAACATCCCTCTCCATCTTCCCTCTAATTCAAGGGTTCTTAATCTTTTTTGTTCCATGGACCCCTTTGCCAGCCAGGTGAAAACCATGGACCACTTATTAAATCCATACTGTGCTGTGTATTATTTAATAAATATATCACACCCACACCAAAATGGCCCCGCAATTTTTTGAATTTCAATTCAAGCTCACAGACCCCCTGAATCTTTCCACGGACCACTTAGGGGGTCTGTGGACCTCTGGTTAAGAACCCCTGCAGTCTAATCAGAGCCTACTTTTACACACTCACAGACACACACATACCCACACATACTCCAAATGACCAGAAGGAAAATTAAGCATCTTGTTCCCAGTTCATTACATTTAGAGTTGGAAGTATCCTCAGGAAAACCACCTACCCAATTCTTCTGTGTTACGCTGAAAAAAAAAAATAAGAAAGTTCAACTAGACAAAATAACTTGTCTAGGGTCACTGTCCAGTCAGTGGCTAAGGAAAAGACCTTGCACCTCCCAATCTGCAATGCCACAGCCTGACCCTTTAGTTACAAATGCACGCTTCCACCACTCATTTTCTGTCAACTGCCTGTACCCTGTGCAGGACTAGGAACCCAGAGCTGGATTAACATCATTCTTAGACCTTTGAGAGCTTGGATGATGGGGGGAGGGGACAAATAGGTAACAAAGAAACAGTAACAATCCCTACCCCCCCCAAAAAAAAAAAGCTTGTTCCAGGCACAGTGAAAGCACAGAGATGGGGATAATTCCCTGGGATGTCTGTGTGTTTCCTGGAGGAGGAAGGCCTGAGCTGGATTTAAGAGATGGTGACAAGTTCCATGGGCACGCCAGGGGGGTTCAGGGCCAGCCAGACCAGAAGGGCAGAGGCAAGTAGCACTGTTACCTCTCCCGTCCCATCGCCACTCTGAAGCAACTGTGGCGGCCCTCCATGGAGGGAGAAGTGATGACGATGCCTTGGATAACCAGCCGCTCTGGGCCAGCTCCTGCTATTTCACCTCTGCATGCTCGTGTACTCCTTTCCCGTCTGCATCTGGAGCTCCTACTCCTCTTTTGGGTGCAGTGGAGAGAGCACTTCTCAAAGGCCTTTTCTGTTCATGCCTCCCCCACCTCCACCAAGGCAGAGCCCCCTATGCAGGGTCCTCACACAGTGTTCCTACAATACCCCACTGTACCTGTCTGACGGCCGGTTTATCACCCTTGTAGACCGTGAGTTCCTTCTTCACAGGGCTGAATGAATGATCACAATACAAATACCTACTGGGTGGGCAGTGACCAGAAACTTCAAGTGACAAGGGCCCAGCTTGGTGCCCCAAATGAGCAGGTTTGAAATGAGTGACTAAAGGAATGATGTGTCTGTTGGGCACTGGAGGGCCAGGGATGGCAGGAGATGAGCGGGGGAGGTGGGCAGCAAGGGGTACATCCCTGAGGGCCTCAGTGTCATGCCTGGGAGCATCAGCGCTTGTATTACAGTGATGGGGCAGGAGGGGGTGAGCTCGGTGGTTTAGAAAGGCCACGTGGGCAGCAGTGTAGAGGGAGGATAGTTAGCTCGGAGGCTCCCAGGGATAAGGCATCAGGTATGCCGACAACCCTTCCGGCTGAAACTAAGATGCTAGCTTGAACACTTCACAAAAGACATTATAAAAACATCTTAAATGCACCCATGAGCGGGCAAGAAGGTAAGGAACCTGATGCAGGCTAAAGAGGGAGGGAGGGAAGGATACAGGGTCCTCTTCTGTACAGCAATCTGGGTATCACTGACAAATCACAGCCCTCTTGACGTGATGTGCTGAGAAGGATGCAGCATCCCTGATGCTGTGGCCTGCAAGAGTCTAACCTGAATCCACTCATGAGGAAACCATCAGTAAATTCCAAATCGAGGGGCATTCTATACAGCAACTGGCCCGGGCTCTTCAAAAAGGTCTGCATCATGGGGGGGAAAAAAGGAAAGGCAAAAGGCTGGGCACAGTTCCAGATTAAAGGAGACCTGAGAGACACACCGACTGAATGACTGAACGCAATTCGGGTGAGCTCTCTGCCTGGAGCCTGGGGTTACAGAGGCAACAAAGGACGCTAATGGACACCTGGGGAATCCGCATATGGGTATAAATGAGCTCATCGGGAAATTTCCTAAGTGTCACACTTGTATGTAGGAGAATGTTCCTGCTTTTAGGAAATCCGTGTTTAAGTATTTAGGAATGAAATATAGTGATGCTTGGGACTCTCAAATAATAAATGGTTCAGGGGGCAAAAGATAATATATATACTAATAAATATATATTAAAAACATAAAAGAGAGAGTGTGCCAAACAACCATGTTTAAAAAGGGGGAGATGACATCAGTATAATATGGAAGCTGTGTTGGCTGGTGGTGATATTTTGAAGCAGCGACAGGCCAGCTTTCTAACAAAGAGAGTGCTTTTGACGGTACATGAATACATTAAGAAAAAAGGCAGAAAACCTTGCAGAATTTTCTTCTTTTAGTGGCTCAAAGAACCATTATGCTTTGTACAATGCTACGCTCTACAGGGTGAAGCTGTGAACGTAAGTGAAAGTGCAAAGACATTTCCCCGGCATTAAAAAAAATTCACTGCTGAAGAAGACTTTATGCCTAGAATCCTATTTTTAATGTTGACGGAAAAGCTCCTCTGTCGGGAAGTGAAAGCCCCCAATGACCTGCATTGTGAAGAAGGAAGCACAAATCCAGGGGTCCAAGGCTAAAGATGGAGATGCTGGGTGAAACTGCCAATGAAAACCGAAGTATTTTTTCCAGTATTTTAAAAATTACAATTGTTACTGGTTGTGTTAGTGTGCTCTGGTTACCCGATCGTATAGGGTTCGAGTGGTCTACCCCACCCTAGTTTTCCTATAAGAACTCATATGCGTATTTGTAGAACACACGTTTTGTTCTGTTTTTTTTTTTTTTCCCCTTTCAGGAACGCACATATCCCCATCAAAGCACAAATGCCTACAAAGATCTTTTGAGTAATAAAACATCTTCCAGTGATTGGGATGCTAGAACTCAAACATTTGATCAAATCTTTCATCTGATCTAGCTAAAGCAAATTAGAGTCACAGGAACCTGGTTTTCAGGCCAAATCACTATATCCCGAGGGGGCGGAGGGCGAGAACTGCCGGCCTTTTCATAATGAAAGCAAACTAAAGTCATCCAGCTGAACACAGCACAGGAGGCAGCCCCGGGACTCTGCTCTCAGTCCACCCAAGGCTCCCAGCAGCTTACCGGGATGGACGCAAGCACCAGCCAGTGGGTGCGGTCCAGCTAGACAACTGTGGCTAAGGAGGGGGTAATCAATTGCCTGTTTTAGGAAATTAAAAAAGGCGAAAAAAGCCAGGTGAAAGCAGCAGCTGAAAGGTGCTTTTCACCTGAATTAGAATCCAGTCTGCTCCCCCTCCCCCTTCAGAGTGAATTCCAAGTAAACTTCCAGAACCCCCTGTGACAGCCTGACCTTTCCTATCATGTCTGCGTGATTCCAACTGCAGTCGTGGGCCTCTCTCATACCAAAACGGTACCAAGGAATGTAAAGGTAGCTACTTTCCGAGATGTCTAGTCTGAGACCAGAGGACAGAATGATCCTCCCTGGAATTGGCTGCTTTGATCTCAAAACGTAATTTACCCAACAGCTCCAACTTGTTCTACCTCCAGTGCGAGCTGGTTCAGGCCTCTCCTTTTTCTCTTAAATCAGGGAGGCTTCTCTGCACTAATAAATAAAAGCAACAGCACTTTAAGAGGGGTTGGGAAGCAGCTCAAAGGGGCCATATTGTGGAATTTCAGGTTCACTCTTCCCTACTTTTAATTGACAGTGGATTTTTTTAATCCTCTAGTGTTTAGAAGACTCAAGAAACTGTCTGTTTTAAAGAGCTAAATAAAACATAGTTCTTGCCAACGAAAAGTAGATCCCTCCCCCCCAAAAACAAAACAAAACAAAACAACAAAAAAACCCACTGCCATTAACAGTAAATTTCATCTTTATATACAGGTGTATAAAATGAAAATCTAAACCCAAGTCCACCATACATGAGTAAAGAAGAGCAGATTTTAAAAATACTTTGGCATTAGAAAAGAGTTTGGCAGTTCTTCAAAATGTTAAACAGTTACCATTCTTTAAAAAGCAGTTTTATTGAGATATATTCACATACCTTACAATCTATGCTTCCCCAGCCCTATAGAACCACTAATCTAATTCCATCTTTATAAATTGATTTATATTTACATTTTATATAAATGGAATCACACAATATGTTGTACTTTGTGTCTGGTTTCTTTCACTTAGCATTGTTTTTTTTTTGTTTGTTTGTTTTTAAAAAAGGAGATACTGGAGATTGAACCTGGGACTTTGTACATGCAAAGCAGGTGCTCAACCACTGAGCTACAGCTGCTCTCTATCACTATCACCATTTGATCCAGCAATTATACTCCTAGGTATATACTCAAGAGCAATGAAAATGTAAGTTCACATAAAACCTTGTATGTGAATATTCCATAGCAGTATTTATTCCTAAGGGCTGAGGGGGGAAACAATCCAATGCCCACTAACTGATGAATGGGTAAACATAATGTAGCATATTCATATTCAGCCACAAAAAGGACTGGAGTACTGACACATGCTATAGCATGGACGAAGCTTAAAAACGTTATGCTGAGTCAAAGAAGCCAGACACAAAGGCCACCTGTTGTATGAGTCCATTTCTATGAAATGGCCATAGTAGATAAACCCACAGAAACAGAAAGTAGATTAGTGGTTGCCAGGGGCTGGGGGAGGTAGCAATGGTTAGTGACTGCTAATGGGTACAGGCTTTCCTTTTGGGGTGATATAAATGTTCTGGAATTAGACAGCAGGGGTGGGTGCACAACTCTGTGAATATACTAAAAACGACTGAAGTGTATACGTTAAATGGATGAATTATACGGTATGTGAATTATATTTTAATTTTTAAAACCCCCCACTAAAATAGCAGCTGAATTAACTAAGTATCTTAAATCATAAAAGGAGGTTCCGTAATGCTCAAGCAGCGTTCATAACCCAAAGCTGTATCCAAGCAACCCTGGTTGGCATGCAGGCACGCAGCCCTGGCAGCAGCTCTGCCTGTATGCTGGAGAGCAAGAGGCCAGTGTCAGAATCCACGGCGATACATGCAAGACCGGGCCAAGCTGACCTGAAGCCCAGGACATGGTCACCATGGCAGTCAGAAGGGAACTAGGTTCAATTGGAATGACTAGGCATTTAGCCAAGCAGAAGGTTGTTGGGTAAACATTCTTAGGGCATTTGAGCTTGCACATATATGTGTACGTGAATATATCCAGGTCCCCAGACGATGGAGCGCCCCCTCCCCCATGTAATAAGCATGGAATACACAGATCTCCCTGGAACTGAGACAGGGAGGACCAGCCAGGGCCATGGGGCAGGCTGTATCTTCTCCATGTCAAGCCCCTATGTCAGCCCACATTCCAGCACCAGGGACGGAACGCGGCTGGTCCTCAGAGAGCAGTGGCTGACTGGGAGGGGAGGTGACCAGCTCCTCTTCCCTTCTAGCACAGGGAGAATGATGACTCCAGAAGCAGCATTGGCGCCATAGCTAGTCCTGCCAGGGTTCGAGGAGCCCATCTGCTGGTGGCATTTTGTGAAGGTGACTTTTAGAATGAGTCAGCCTTAGCAGACCTTCCAAGGTTCAGTTCATGCTGCGGGGAATTCCCACTTGTGGAGAAAATACACCATGGAACACTGTCTGAGAAAGGGAAGAATGAGCAGAGCCGACTGCACCTGCTGAGTCAGTCCGTAAATGCCCCTGAGACTCAGAGTGGATCCTGGGGCTGGCAACCTTGTGTCACCTGATGCCCATTTCGATATGCAGACTCGGGCTCCGCCACAGAACTGTCGTATTAGGACTGGCGTGGTCACCCAACTCGCAGAAGAGGTGAGATAGCTTTGCACAGTTTGTGGCAATGTTGAACAACAGCTGCTGTAATGGGGAGTGCCACGTCCGGTCCAGATCCTCAACAGGAAAGCACCCCTCCGATTTGTCTCCAAGCCGAGCCTTGTCAGGGTGGGAGATACATGCTCACCTGAGAGGCACCAGGCCCACAGTGGAGAGCCCCGGCGAGCGGGAGGTTGGCTGCAGTCTACTGAAAACGCAAATAGCACCAAAGTGCAGGCTTGACAGGAACACCACCTTCAGTAGACTGTGAGTTTCTGTTGCCATGATTAAATCCTGCTGTTAGAAGGGTAAAGACTTGAAGGGCCGCAAGCTCTTCTCAACTGCTTTGTCAGTAAGGTAAAAAGCAGAGCTCAGCATCGAAGGTGGAGTGGGTGTGCTGAAAACCCGCTTCTTTCTCAAGTGGGTGGGAGGGGCAGATGCACCGTTTATTAAGGAAATGGTATTAATTAATGAGCAAACGTACAACAAACCAGCGCAGGCTGCGAAAACAGGAAGTTACCCTTAAAAACAACAACAACAACAAACGAAATGCTGAATACATGCAGGAGGGTGGAGTCAATTATAATGATATTTAACAGAACTTGGGGCTCCCCACTCGGGACAAGACTTAAATTGTCCTTGTGGCAAGAGGTCTTCTGGCCTCTTTTTCTATTTGAGGGATGACACAGAAAGCTTCAGTAAACGTGGTCACTGAGCACCAGCTGGACGTGCCCCTAGGGGGTATACACTTGCGAAGTGACCGAGAGAGCTTGGAGCTGCGGAACAGAGTCACCTGGAGGACGGCGGCCAGCATGCCCCACGGAGCCAGGGCTGGAGACTGGCAGACTTAACACAGGCGTTCCCTCAGTGTTGGAGTTTTATAAAATGAGGAGCATGTGAGACTTCTCTAGTCAGAGACAACCATAAAGTTAAAAAAAAAAACCCATGGGATTTTTGAATTAAATCACCCACCAAGATAAAGCATACTCCTTTTCCAAAAGTTTTTTTAAAAAATATTGTTTTATTCCCTGTTCTTTTTCACTGAATGACAGAGTATATTAAACATATTTGCATACTATGTTTTATCACATTTTTTTGCTTTCCTGGATTTAGTTTTTACTTTTATTGTGCTAACAAATATATAACATAATATTTGCCATTAAACCACTTTTATGTGTTCAATTCAGTGGCATTAATTATACTTACAATGTTGTGTTACCATGAACACCATCCATTACCAAAGCTTTTTACACAAAGGTTTTTAAAAAACATTATTTTTTAAAATTGAGGTGAAATTCACACAACAGAAAATTAACCATTTTAAAGTGTACAATTCAGTGGGATTCTGTACACTTGCAATGTTGCGCAACTATCACCTCTCTCTAGTTCCAAACATTTTTATCACCCCAAAAGGAAATGCCGGGTCCACTGGCCGTCATTCCCTGTCCCCTGGCCACCACAAATCTGCAATTTGCCTATTCTAGATATTTCACATCAACGGAATCCTACAATATGTGAGCTCGTGTGCCTGGCTTGTGTTTCTTGAGGTTCACCTGCACTGTTTTTTTACCTTAATACCTTTGGGTGGCTGCTTCTGTGCTGTATCTGCTAAACGAACCTGGCTCCCTCTTCCCTCTCAAGCCTCCTGGAAGATTTTTTTTTTATCCATTTTTACCCCTCCCCCCATTTTTGCTGTTTTTGTGTCTATTCACTGGGCAATTCTCTGTGTCTGTTTCCTGCCCTCTCTTCTCATCCTTCTCCTCCTTTCTTCACCAGGATTCAATCCTGGGAATCTCTGACATGGGAGAGAGGCGCCTACCACCTGTGCCACATCAGTTCCTGTTTTTTTGGCGCGTCTTGTCTTGGCTCTCCCTTGTGTCACTCTCCTGTTACGTCATCATCTTGCTGTGTGGCTTGGCGGGGCCTGGCGGCCCACACGCCTTCTGTATTTTTCTTTATTTTTACTGGGAGGTCCCGGGGATCAAACCCAGGTCCCTCCATATGGGAGATGGATGCCCAACCATTTGAGCCACATCCGCCCCCTCCTGGCAGATTTTATTGAACCAAGAAGGAAGGTGCCCAACACTGGTCCAAGAGCGGGTTGGACAGTACTCAATTCAGCTGCTTTATGTGTCACTGGTTTGTAGTTTAGGGGAGGAAACCTTTCTCAAGGTAGTTGGGGTGGAATGTGAAGGTTCTCCCAATTTCCAAAGGACACTAAGACTTCCTGTTAGAGTGAGCGCAGGCCATATGCACCTGACACACCTCCCTCCGACCTCTCCTTCAAGCTTCAAGGAAAATAACCCGAGAAGAACCGACAGCTGGCCGGCTTGCCTTCTCCCTAAAGTGTCAACAGGGACGGGTTCTCCACTAGCACCAGCTTCCCATGCTGCATGAGTGTGAATACTCACTCCCAAAGAAGGCAGAAGACGACTCTTAGTTGTTATTCTAGATGCCAGGTGCCAGGAACTGGTGAGCACAAGAAGCCCCGTCCCCTGCCCTCGTGGAGCTTAGTGCACCAGTTCAGACGACAAACAGTTACGTGGTGTTGAAGGGGGCAGAGGCCATTTCCTTTGAAACTTGAGGTTTCAGCAGCATTCCACAAAGCAGAGCACTCCCTCTGCAACAGCTAAAACAGCCATGTGGAAGGACTTTAGAATACTGCCTAGCACACAGTGACCACCCCACCCCATCTCCAGGGCTCCTTCAGAGGGAAGTGATCACGCCATCTTAGCCAGGAGGCAACAGAGGCCAAGATAGTTAGGAGCTTGCCTAGGTGAGGGAGGTTCTGAGTAGTCAAGTCAGGATGCAAATCCAGGTGGCGGGACCTCGGGGCTGGCACTCTTCAAACACTGTTAAGATGCTTCACTTTTTTCTACACTTTTATTTTAAACAGCTTTATCGAGATATAATTCACCATACGATCTACCCATTTAAAGTATGCCATTCAATGATTTTTAGTATATTGACAGGGCTGTGCAGCCACCACCATTATCTAATTTCAGAACATCTGCATCAACCCCAAAAGAAACCTTGTACCCATTAGCAGTCACTCTCCATTCTCCTCTCTCCCTGGCCCCTGGGACAACCACTAAAACTGCTTCTGTCTCTTTGGATGTGCCTAATCTGGACATCTCGTGTAAGTGGAATCATACATGTGGTCTTTTGTTTCTCGCTATTTCACTCACATGTTTTCAAGGTTCATCCATGTTGTAGCACGCAGCAGTACTTTATTCTTTCATGGCCGAATAATATGCCATTGGATGGTTGTACATTTTGTTTATCCATTCAACAGTTGATGGACATCTGGGTTGTCTCCACTTTGTGGCTCTTATTAATAATGCTGCTATGAACATTTGTGTCCAAGTTTTTGAGTGAATACATGTGTTCAATTCTCTCCAGTATATACCTAGGAGTGGACTTGCTGGGTCATATCATTATTCTATGCTTAGCCTTTTGAGGAACTGCCAGACTCTTTTTCACAGTGACTGCACTCTTTTACACTCCCACCAGCAATGTATGAGGATTCTCATTTCTCCAAATCCTTGTCAACACTTGTTACTGCCCATCTTTTTTACTGTAGCCATCCTAGTGGGTGTGAAGTGGTATCTCATTGTGGTTTCACTTTGCATTTTCCTAATGACTAACGATGCTGAGCATCTCTGCATGTGCTTATTGCCCATTTGTTTATCTTCTTTGGAGAAATGTCTGTTCAGATTCTTTATCCACTTTTTAATCGGGTTTTCTTTTTTTTTTCTCTCTCTTTAAAGATTTATTTATTTATTTATTTTTATCCCCCCACACCCCACTCCTCGTTGTTTTGTGCTCGTTGCCTGCTCTCTGTGTATTCTGTGTCTACTTGTCTTCTCTTTAGGCGGCACCGGGAACCAATCCTGGGACCTTCCAGAGTGGAGAGAGGCGCTCAATCTCTTGCGCCACATCAGTTCCCTGATCTGCTGCGTCTCTCATTGTCTCTCTTCTGTGTCTCTTTTTGTTGCGTCATCTTGCTGCGCCAGCTCTCTGCGCAGGCCAGCACTCCTGCATGGGCCAGCTTGCTTTTCACCAGGAGGCCCCAGGAATCGAACCCTGAATCTCCCATATGGTAGATGGGAGCCCAATCACTTGAGCCACATCTGCTTCCCCGGGCTTTCTTTATTGTGTTGTAAGAAGTTTTTAATATATTCTGGATATTAGTTCCTTATCAGATATATGATTTGCAAATACGTTTTTCCTACTCAGTGGGTTGACCTTTCACTTTCTTGATAGTATCCTATGAAGCACAAGCTTTTTTTGTTTTTTAAGTTGTTTTTTTTTTTAAAGATTTTATTTATTTATTCATTTATCCCCCCCTTGCTGCCCGTGCTCGCCGGGCCAGCCAACCATGCCGTGCAGGCGGGCCTGCCCTCACCAGGAGGCCCCGGGAACCGAACCCGGGGCCTCCCACATGGCAAACGGGAGCCCTACTGATTGAGCCACAGCCGCTTCCAGTTTTTTAAGTTTTGATGAAGTCCAAATTCTGTTTTTTCTTTTCCTGCTCATGCTTTTGGTGTCATAACCGTAAGAGTCCACTGCCAATTTCAAGGTCATGAAGATTTACCCCCACGTTTTCTTCTATGAGTTTTATAGTTTTAGCCCTTACATTTGGGTCTCATCCATTTTGAGTTCATTTCTGTATATGATGTAATGAAGGGGTTCAAATTCATTCTTTTGCACGTGGCTATCAAGTTGTCCCAGAACTATTTGTTGAAAAACTATCCTTTTCCCAAGCAGTTGGCCTGGCACCTGATACTACACTTTGCAAACACTTTTCCTTCTGTGCCACCCTGGCTCTCCTCCTACTTCACTGGCTGTTCCCTTTTCAAACTCCTTTGCCCAAGGCTCTTCATTCTCTACCTGACTTCTAAACACTGGAGGTACTTGAAAGATCAAGTCTGAGAACCTCTTTCTCTATTTACACATTCTCCGTAGAGGATCTCATCCAGTCCCAAGGCTTTTAAATACCATCTATACTCTGGTAACTCACAAATTTCCAAATTTCTTCCCCCACCTTGGACCTCTCCCCTGAGTTAGACTCATATGTCCCCTTGAAATTAAAATTCCCCAAACCCAATCCTCCCCCACCCAGCCTGCCCTTTGGTCAACAGAACCACCATCAGCCAAGAACCCCAAGTAATCCTTGAGCCCTCTATTTTCCTCAGCCCTGACAGCTGATCCACTAGCCAGTCTGGTTAGCCCAGCCTCCTTATCCCAATCCAAGCCACTTCTCACCTGTCCTTGGCTAGGGAACCACCATCAACCCTCCTATATCTCTGCAAGAGTCTTCTACTTGGTCTTCCTGCTTCCATTCTTGCTACCCCTCAGTCTCTACCAGCAGACAGACTTGAAACATCTTGCCCCAGCTCAACACCTACCAGTGGCTTCCCACTGCACTTTTCAGAATAAAAGTGGAACTCCTCACCATGCTTCCCACATCCACACAACCTGGCCCTGAGTACCCAATGCAGCCTATCTCACACCAGGCCTGTCCCCACTCACTGCTCTCCAGTCACATGAGCTGAACTTGTCTGCCTCAGAGCCCTTACCTGGACTATTCTTAACCTTTGCACATCCGGTGCCTGCCTCAGCCCACCAGGTGGCAGCTCAAATGCCACCTCCACAGGGGAATTCCCTATCCCACAAAACTCAAGGGTCCTTCCTTAGAATCTATCCCATCACACTGTTTCTTTCACAGCCCTCGCCACAACGGAACACTATCTTGCTTAAGGGCGGTGTCCCCTCCTGCCTGCTAGAATGTAAGCTTCCTGAAGGAAGGGACCTATCTTGTTCTCTGTTGTATCCCCTGTGCCTACAGTGCCTAGAACAACACCTGGCACGGAGTGGACACATGGTAAATACTCATCCAAGGTGCTATGGGGCTGCAGAGCAGCACATGGGGAAGGAGGATGCAGCCAACAGGTTGCCACGGCCTGTTGGTGAAGGAAGTCTTCCTCAGGTAGACTGCCTCCTTGCTACTCCTGTTCACGGACTACACTCCTGGGAGACAACCCACAGGAGCCAAGTAGGCCAGCAGAAAACTGCTTCCATTCGGGAATGCTTAGCAGCTCGGGACATGCTTTGAACACAAGACACTGTAGTAAAAATGCTTGAGGGTCGTTTTGTTCCCCCTATGCAGTCACAAGACAGCATTCCTCGAGTACTTTCTATGTGCCACAAGGCACATGCTATGCAAGGGCCAGGGACACTGCAGGAACGAGACGTGTTGCCTACCGTGAGAAGCAACCTTTACTTCTTTCCAATGGTGCTGACGCTCTTCTATGGCAGAAAGTGAAGAATCCTCTAATAGTACCTTTTAAATTCATTTATTGTTTATCATGGTACCACATATACACTACATAGTTTGCTTTTATAACATTTTTTGGGGGGAAGACTCACTGGCTTGCTTTTTCTTAAGTTTAAATTTTATTTTATCAATACATTTTTTAACTTTTTAAAAATTGAAGTTTATCATTTATACGTGAACATCCATAATCACTGGCTTACTTTTAATCTAGTTTTTGTTGTTATTTTTTTAAAAACCTTTTCAAGTTTCTAAGGCTTTAAACTTTTTAAAGCTTTTAAAAGTGGAATCAACCAAAAGGCAAGGGTGCAGGGGAAATAATTTCCCAACACTTATCATGTAAATTCAAATTTTAAGATTCCTTTTGTGACACGAAATAGGCTCTTTGCTGTTCACAAGGTTATTTCAGAGTTGCAAAAATCATCTCCTCCTCCCCATGTTTTTAGAACTTCCAGTTATCCCCCCTTCAATCTTGGCTGCCACAATCAGGCAGACAGAAAGTGCAAGGATCTGTTTTCTTGCATCTGTAGTGGAAACCTTAGAAGCAGACAATAACTGCTCCAGGTCTGTCAAATAGACACATCATTTTAAACATTTTTAAAGGTACAAGCTAGTGGTGGTTAATCACATTCACAATGTTGTCCAGCAACACCAGCTATTACCAAAACTTTTCCATCCCCTCAAACAGAAAATCTGTTCCCATTAAGCAATAACTCCCCATTCCTCCTTCCCCCTGCCCCCAGCCCCTGGTCACCTCTATTCTACTTTCTGTCTCTATGAATTTGCATATTCTACTTATGTCATGTAAGTGAAATCATGCAGTATCTGTCCTTGTGTGTCTGGCTTTATTCACTCAACTTGATGTCTTCAAGGTTCGTCCATGTTGTCGCATGATCAGTACTTCATTTCTTTGAGGAATTCTGCAGGACGTGGTGCAGCTAGGATCAATCTGCGAGAAGTACTGTTTTCACCATTGTACCACAACTTATCCTAGCAAAGAGGGACCCAGGGAGAGATGTGGATGGGAGTCCTCAACAGAGTCCTAGAAAATCTTCCAGATCAGATAGTACCTGAGAGCCAGGCTGGCTAAGGAGCAGTTTATGGGCAGCAATGGGAGGACCTAAAGCCCACAAGTAGCCTATGTGGAGAGGCCAGCTACGGGATGGGCCAGGTTTCCCTTGGCACTGCTGGGGCCCTTGAGAGAGCAGTGGAGAGAAAGAGAAGGGCTGCAGCACTCCAGTTACCCTTGCCTGCTATAATCACTATACAGGATGATAGAGAGACAGAAATTCCACTCGTCAAGCAGGCAACCACCCCAGTAGGACTCTGGATCCCCCACCTCAACTCAACCTACCCTGGCTTCTGACAACAGAGGTTCAGAGTGACATGGAAGCAGGGCTGGCAAGCAGCAGGGAATCAACCTCTATTCCCATAAACCACTCTGGGGACTAGCTGAAAAGATGATGTACCAGGCCCAGTGACAAAACAAATATAAACAAATTGGCAACTTTTCTGTGCACAAAAAATAACCAGGTAGAAATGACAATGGGAAGATTGAATATTGCCATTCCAATCAAGATCTCAAATGAATTCTCTTTGAACCTGACATTTGCCTGGAAGAATAAACATGAGAAGAGCCGGAGACAAGTCTAAAGAGGGAGCCGGACAGGGGAGTGGAAGGCAGTGCTGGCAGTCGCTGCTTTCCTGATTACCTACCATTGCATCACACATTGCACAACAGAATTAATTCCCCACAGATTAAAGAATTTGGTTCCAATGGCAGACTGAAACTTTCCCTCAGAACTTCTCTCTCCTAATCCTAATAAAGTGAGAAACA
Source organism: Tolypeutes matacus (assembly GCA_026826555.1). Lineage (NCBI taxonomy): Eukaryota > Metazoa > Chordata > Mammalia > Cingulata > Chlamyphoridae > Tolypeutes > Tolypeutes matacus. The sequence continues at coordinate 921,755 of JAKSZT010053811.1, forward strand.
AACAAACAAAGGCAGGGAGAAGGGAGGAGTGTGAAGGAAAGAAGTCACCAAACAGAGGAAAGGGACATAATCAAATGCAGGACATGTCAAAAACTGGTAGCCTAGGAAAAGCTTCTAGAGGGAAAAAGCAGCACCAAGATGGAACTCCCAACCCTGGCCCTAGCCCCAGAAACCATGCTGGTGAGATGACGACACTCTAAGAACTCTCAGCCAGGAAGCTAGAGGGAAGCAACTGCGTGGGTGTCTTTAACGTTTTCCTTTAAGAACTAAGAACTATAAAAGTTCCTGTTGGGGAAGAGCAAGAGATAAGGTAAAGGGAACAACAAGCCAGTGACTCCTCTATGCGCTTATACAGATTTAGGGAAACACCCAGAGCCCGAGGTTCTCCTTCCCCTATCCACATGGGAATGGTATGCACATCCCTCAAGCAGCTAGAGTGAGCCTTGGTATAAGACATTTAACACAATTCTTACAACAGAGAGAAGAATCTAGATATTGACTGAGACTACGCAGCTGCACTTCTTCCAGAGCCCCAATTCTCTCAGACCACAAAATAACCAACCCTCATGTGAGAGCTCAGAGGGGAAGACAGTGAGAGAGAATGCCAAGAGCCCAGGACAAGAGAGCCAAGGATTCCCTCGCTCTATCAAAGCAAACACAACAAGTGTACAGGGCCATCCAAACCTGGGCCAAACTGAAAAGAAACGACCAGGTTACATTGCAAACATTATGCCAAAAAGGAAAAGAGAGACACAGGGGGGAAATGGCACGGAAAGGCAAAGTCTCCAACCCAGAAACGAATACACCTCAAGGAAGAGACGGGCATTCCTCACAACTTTTAAAAGAGTTCCAAGGTGAGATGGTAGAAAAAGACGAAAAGGCCAATTCACAATCTACAGAAACAAATTGCAGACCAAAAGACATCATTACAGACCTAATAAATACATTTAAACAGCCAGGAACAGAACATACATAACTGCAAACCAAATGAGACCAACACAGTGAATGCAGATGAAAAAGACAAACGCTAAAGCAATTAGAGCGACGCTAATAGCTTAGGAAGAGAGACAAAGACGATCCAACATAAGGCTAATTCATGTCCCTGAAGAGGATAACCTAACAAATGGAACAGAAGATGCCATCGAATAAGTGACCTGAAACGAAGATGAACTGCATCTGCAGTGCAAAAGAACACACCATGTTCCCAGCACAATTTGATAACGCTCAATAGCTAGACAGACTCTAGTCAACCTACTCAACTGCAAAGATAGAGAGAGAATTTGTCAGGCTTCATGGCAGGAAATAGCACATGACATCCAAGGGGGAAGCAGGAGAAGGCCACGTACAGCATCAGAAAGTTCCGAGGCAGTGGAGTGCAGTGGTGAAGAGCACAGGCTCTGGTGTTGGCCCCCGCCTGTACCTTCAAATCCTGGCTTGGCTTGTTTACTAAGTGGTGGTGGTGGTGGTAGTGGTGGGGTGGGATGGACAAAACAGAGAGGTCAGAGAGAAGGGCAGGGGCCAGATCCCTCGGGGAGGCCTCTCTGAGAAGGCGAATTTGAGCACAGATCTGAATGAAGTGAGGGCTGAAGGAGCAGCAAGAGCAAAGGCCCTGCCACCAGGAACAATCTGGCATTCTCCAGGATCAGCCAGCCCAGCAGGCTGGAGCCAAGTGAGCAAAGCAGAGTGTCAGAAAATGAGGTCAAAGAGGCAGGGAGGGAACAGATTACATATGACCTTCTAGGCAGGCCCAGCTATATAATTTGCGAAGCTCAGTACAAGATGAAATTGCAAGGCTCCCTGTTCAAGAATTAAAACATTCAAGACGGCAATGGCAGAGCATTAAACCAAATGTGGGTTCTTCTTGGCCCTGTGCAAACAAGCAGGCAGCATGCCCATTCAGCTGGCCCTGCTTCTAGGCAGTGGATTCTGGATTTTTACTCCAAGAGGGATGGGAGGCTCCTAGAGGGTTCTTATCAGGGGAGTGACATGATCAGTTTAACATTTTCAAAAGCTCATTCTAACTATGAAGATGCACAGTATATGTGTGTGGTGGGGGAAGGGGAGGTGAGGGAACAGGAATGAGAGCAGGAAGACTTGGGGTGCTGCAGGCCGGGCACTCCAGAAGCAGATGCTGAGTCACAGCCTGGGGTACAAGATGTTTATTAGGGATTGACACTTGTGAAATGAAGTGGGGAGGAAGCCGACCTGGGCAGAAAAAGAAGTCAAAGTGTGACACTGGCCCCACAAAGCTTCAGCCACCCTGGCAGGGAGCTCTGGAGCAAGGACTGCCTATTGGAGTGGCCCACCTTGGGCAGAAATGGTGGGCAGGGGCTTTGTATCCCCGCCTTGCCCCAGCTGGTCTTGGGTGTAATGGGTGCAGGGTATGGGCATGTACGTCGGGGGCAGGAGGAGGGCTGGAGAGCCAGGGCTGATATTTTATGTTTTTGATATTTAGATATTTAGCCTTCCAGAGGTCTCAAAGGCAACTGGACATCCAAGCGTGGAGTTCAGGGGAGACGTCTGGGCTGGAGATAGACATCTGGGAGTCCTTGGCAAAGACGTTTCTGAAAAGCCAGGCAAGGGAAAGCGGGCACCTCGGACGAGAGTGTGGTTGACCCTCTTCACTACTTGGAGTTATGAAGAGGAGAAAAAAGTGACAGAGGAGACCAGACACAGAGTGACTAGACAGCGTGGTAGGAGGAAAATCAGGTACATCTGTCAGGATCACTAGTTGCAAGCCATGGAACCCAACCCTAGCTGATTTAAGCAGAAAAGGGCTTGACTGAAAGGCTGATGGGTGGCTCAAATCTCTAGAGGGTTGGTGAAACAGGCTTGAGTCCAAACTGGTCCAGAGCAGCGGCACTGCCTCTGCCTCCCTGCATGGGGTTGTACCAGAACCCTGAGCCCAGGAGCTCATTCTTCCTGCAGCCATGACAGGAGGATAGAGAGTTCCACGGACCCCAGCTCCCCACAGTGGGTGTGTCTGGCCGACAGAGCCAGAGTCACACACCCACATCCTCCTTCAGGGCTCAGCCTATTGTTTCTGCAAAGGGCCAGATAGTAAATATTTTCGGCTTTGTGGGCCATATGATCTTTGTCAGAACTCCTCAACTCTGCTGGTGTAGCAGAAAAGTAGCCATAGATAACATGTAAAAGAACAAGTATGGCTGTGTTCCAATAAAACTTTATTTACAAAATCAGGCAGCAGGCTGGATTTGGCCCTTGGCATGTAGTTTGCTGATCATGGCCCCAGCTGAAAGGGAAGCTAGGAAAGCAATTATCTGACATTTTCAGCAACTAGTCAGAAGTAATTTGGTCTCCCATCAAAATTCCACGGGGGGGGGGGGGATTCCCCCAAATACGGAAGGGGGTTCAGATGTGAGGTGGCAAAAAAAAAAAAAAAAAAAAAAAAAAAAAAAAAAAAGCCAGTGTACACTGCACAGCAGACTGTGTACCCACAGAAGAGACACGCAGGAAGTGTTTCAAGAAGGAAAGAGCCATGCCAAGAAGGAGGACTCAACACTGGACTCAGCAACGCAGATGTCCGCCAGAGACTAGACTAGTTGTTCCATGGAATGTGGGGAAGAAAGCCTTAGTAGAGTGGGCTGAGCAAAGAGCATGAGGTAAGGAAGTGGAAATGGTGAGCAGAGATAACTCCTGCAGAGTTTTGCTAAGAAGGGAAATAAAATTGGGCAGGAGCTTGAGAATACTAGGAGATGAAGGGAATATTTACTTAGGATGGGAAATTCCAAAACATGATTAAATGGTGAGGGGAATGATTCACAGAAGAGAAAATTGATGAAGTCTGAGAGATCCGAGGATAGTGGTAAGATCATGCAAGCTGTAAGGTCAGGAAGTTCTTGTCATGGACTGAGATGCCCAAATTACAGCTCTGGGGTGGAGCAGCTGCAAGTGATGACCAAGTCCAGGATGTGACCACAGGGGTGGGTGGCTGAGGTCACTGGAGAGGAGGTGGTAAAGGAAGCAAGGAGCTAGATGTTAGAAGGGCTGTGACAGAGAGAAAAAGACTGTGAGCCTGGCACTAAATCCCCAATGAATGAGGACTGTCTAGGGCAGGAAGACTGTGCCAGGGCATCAATGGGGCTGGGCAGCTACATAGTGTGAGAACCACACAGTGCTTTTTGTAGGGAATGGAGGAATCGATTAGCATGGATTGAGAAGACAGAGGATGCCAAGCTCTTCCTCCTACCCCAGAGGTATATGGCATGTGAGACAACAATGAACCTGCCACTGACAGGGCTGTTGAGAATCTGGTATGTGGCATATTTGGGGAAGCTGAGAGAGCAGAGAGGCAAGGACCTAACCCAGATGGGTAACAAAGAGAGGAGGTTAGGCAAGGCTTCTGGAGGCAGAGATCCCCAAGCTGAGTCTATGAGAAGAAGCAGGGCATGGGACTATGACAGGGGAGGAAGAGGAAAAGAGGAGGCACCACTAGGCAAGGGGAGCCACGTGCAAAGGCCAGAAGTACCAAACAGTGTGGCATCTGGGTTGCCAAAGGGTAAACATATGAAAAAAGGAGCAGCAAGGAAAAAGGCCAGAAAGACAGGCAGGGACCACGTTAGGGGTCTTGATGTTGACTCAAAGGCAATGGGTAGCCACTCCCAGGTTTAAACCAAGGGAGTAAGACTTGACTCTAGGAATTGCATGGAAGATAGAAACATGAAGGGGAATCCGTGAGTTATTGGAGGAGTCCTAGATAGAGTGACAAGGGCTCAAACTAGGACAGTGGTGGAAGGGGACCAAGAGGAGAGAGAGGCTGGGAAAATAATTCAAAGGAAAAAATGGGTAGGGCTTGGTGGTGCCTTGGATATGGGCAGTGAAGGGAAGGGAAGATGCCTCTCTGGTCTCTAGTTTGGGTGACTGGTTTATTAACAACTGTGACAGAGAACAGGAGACACTGGGTTTGGCTGTTTGGTCTTCTGATCTCTCCACTTTTTTGGGGGGTGGGGGGTGGGGCGGGGAATGAGGGTGGTAGGGCAAGCAATGGGTTGGGGAGAATGGGAGGGAGGAAAGAGGACAAAAACCCTTTGAATACCTTGCACAGTTAAATCTGAATAAAATGGACATACGCTCCATAAGCCTTCGCTAACATGCAGCAAAACAAGCTTTATTTCTATCTTATTTCCGTTCAGTGCTCTCTGCCGCCACCTAATGGGATATTAGGTGAAACCCCAAGACTGGCTGGCCAAGGACCAGAGGGCCCTCTGGGGAGTCTCGCGAGACAAGGCAGCCAGACCAACCATAGGAGCAGGGCCTCACCCGCAGCGGCGGGAACCAAACCCACCCGGCCTGGGAGTCTGGCCCAGCGGCGTCCGGGTGCAGGAGGGGCCTGAAGCATCCCCGGCTTACTTCAACTCTTTGGTAACACCTCTAGGGTCTTGGGGACTACCTTCTGGAAGAACGGAGGTTCCTGGGAGCTAAAAGGGACAGTAATTCATTAAGAACACCTAGCTCAACTTAAGATCATTTCCAGCAGATGTGCATCGACGTCTCTGTTCTCCCAGGATCGTTTATAAAATTAAGGCAAGGGGACCAATCTGTAGATATCTAGAAAACTGTTATTTGGTGGGACAAAAATCCTGGGGCACTTGAACCTGGCTGAGCTCATTTTCAGGCTCTTGGGTTTAATGGTCCAGCCCTGGGTTTAGGTGTGCTTTATAAATTCAGGAATGCAAAAAAAAAAAAAAAACACCTAATGAAAAATTTTAGTTCTCAAGGGAAATCAAAGGAGCCACAAGTAGACACAGTCCTCCTACAGTTCTGACACACCAACAAAAGTCACTCATCGAACAATACTGTGTCCCAAGTGCTACAGCAGGGGTCCAAGTGGAAGCTCTGACAGGCATGCAGAGGCAGGCACTGCTTCGCTTGGCTGTGGGGTCTATGGGGACCGGTGTACGACCGGGTAAGTTCACCGTCATACAGAACTGCTTGGAGAGACACTTGCACAGCACTATGTGGGGCCTCCTGCATACACAGTGCCCAGGACAGGGAGGGGACAAGGCCACAGAGACAAAGCTCAAGAGGAGAGCTGGCTTTAACTCTCCTTTGTGTCAGTGAAGAATTTCAAGAAAAAAAATCCACATTTTCAAATGCCACAGAGAGGGCCATTAAGATAAATACTTGAATTTGTTTAGTTCTCCTCTGGAAAATGTGGATAAAAATAGAGCCTACCTTGCAGATTGAGTGAGCTAACCCGCGAAGGGTGGCCCAGGGAAAGCCCTCAGCTGGTGAGAGTTACTGTGATAAGAAAGGCAGAGAGAAAATTCCAGGGACTGGCCAATGGGGAAGGAAAGATCACAAATATCAGCTACTTTTTTTCAGAAAGCCTGGCAGAGCCATGGGCGCATTCAGAGGCAATGCGGAAGAAACCACTAGAAGGCCTAGGTGGAGGGAAGCGGCTGTGGCTCAATCAGTGGGGCTCCCGTTTACCATATGGGAGGCCCTGGGTTCGGTTCCCGGGGCCTCCTGGTGGGGGCGGGCCCGCCCGCACGGCGTGGTTGGCTGACCCAGTGAGCACAAGCAGCAAGGGGGGGATGAATGAATAAATAAATAAAATCTTAAAAAAAAAAAAGGCCTAGGTGGAAAAATAGTTGGAGAATCTGACAGAATATTAAGTAACTTTTAAAAGGATGTTTGTAAATAGTTTTTCATAACATGGTGAGGTTTATGTTTTAATATTAAACGGAAAAGGAAAAAGCAGGGCAGCATTATGTATAGCATATGATGCCAATTAAAACTCAATCCAAGAAAAGGCAAGAAAGGAGAAAAAAAAACCTGAAAAAGTGTGTGGGGGAATAGAAAGCACAAAATAAAATAGTATAAACAAATATAAACACATCAGTAATCAAATAGATGTTAATGAACAAAACAGACTGTCAGGGTTTTTTTTTCCTTAAACCCAGCTATTTGCCAATTTCAAGAGCTGCATCTAAGCCATAAGGACACAAAAGGATGAAAATGAAAGGACAAAGACATGCCAAGCAATGCTGGCCAGAAACACAAGTGGGGTAGCACTATTACTATCAGGCAAATAAAATTTTAAGGCAATAAGCATTAATAGTTTGGAAGAGAATCACTTCAGATTGACAAACAGTCCAATTCACCAGGAAGATATAACAGCATTTAAAATGGAAAGCATCTAAAATGTGGTCTCAAAATAAATAAAACAAAATCAACAAAGCTCCACAGAGAAACTGCCATGTCCACAACTCCTCAGTAATTGATGAATCAAGTAGACAAAGTCACAGCAACAGACTGTTTTAACAACACAGTTAACAACACTGAGGTAATGAAGGTATGTAGAATACTGCAAAACAGACAGACAGAGACAACCCATCCTGTTCAAGCAGTCAAAAGAATACTTATAAGCACGGATGGTGTACTAGGTCCCCAAACCCTTTTCAATAAACTGCAAAGGCTGGTGCCATATAGACAAAGTCCTCTGACCAGAGCAACATTTAGTTTAGAATCTGATTACAAAAAGGAAAGTAACTGGGTAAAAAGAACCAAAGCCACATGCTTGGAAATTTAAAAATGCTTGGAACTGAATTAAAATGACAATACTACACTTCAAAACTTGCTGGCTGCCGTTAGGGCAGCACCAGAGGCTTTAAATGCTTATATTTGAAAATAAGGTTGAAAATCGATGAGTAAAGTTACAATTTAAGAACTCAGAAACAGCAAAATAAGAAAATGTACTCCAAGAAAGTAGAATAATAAAGATAAAAGCAAAAATGAATGAGCTAGAAAACAGACATACAGTAACAAAGTACAATAAGACCTACAGTTTGTTCTTTGAAAGACTAATAAAACTGACAAACTTCTAGCAAGATTGACCAAGGAAAAAGGAGAGAAGGGGCAAATAAGCAATATCCAGAATGAAAAAGGAGACAAAAATACGGATGCTGCAGGGATTCAAAAGATAAGAATATGAAATGAACTTTAGGCCAATACATTTGGTAACTTAGACAAAATGGACAAATTCCTAGAAAAAATATAACTTACCCATGCAGACCCAAGCAGGTGCAGGGAACATGAAAATAGGTTTAGATGTGTCTGCAAGTGCACAGATAATCTCAACCTGCGTATACAAGACCGTGGAAAGAGTTCTTGGCAGAGGGGGAGCCTGGGTGCTGGGAAACAGGACAGCAGGGACACTGAGACCAGTTGTGACTCCAGTTTGCAACTTTTGAGCTGTGGACCACATGCATCCATCACCTACACAAAAATAAATCCAAACATGCACATACAGAAAGAAGGAAAAGCTTCCTCCTGGCTGTGGCAGGGAAGCTGGACCAGTGAGGAGCAGGAGCACATGGGAACACCAGCTGACACTGGCCCCTTTCTTTCTTTCTTTCTTTTTCTTTTTAATATATTAATTTTGTAGGTGAAAATGGCATCTTTTTTTTTTTTTTTTTCATTTGCATCTCTCTGATTACCACTGAGGCAGAACTTTTTTTCATACCTTCATTGGCCATTTGTATTTCTTCTGTTATGAGTTTCCTGTTCAAATTCTTTGTTCACTAGTGGTGACTACTGGTAAGTTAGCAACAATCAACACTTTTGCATTCAAGTCTAGACTGAGAAGGAAATTTAAGAATCTGACCAAGAGCATGTGCAGTAAATGACTATTGAGTAATATACACCAAGATCAGCATACCCACCACCCAAGTCAGAGGCATTTTCATCTTTTCTTGCAGAAACATTAAGCCTAGAATGATCCACTGGATGGTGATCTACAGCAGAACTATTTTCGCCAATGCAAACATTTTAGAACCTTCAGAATTCCAAGACATTACCATCCAAGCAGTCATTCGTTCAACAAACATTTTCCACGCAGCCTCTTGGCCAAGTCTGCTGAGAGCCTTGCACACAACAGACACCAGCAGCAGCACTTCCCTACCCTTTCTGCCCCCTTTCCAGAAGGGCCTCTTGTGTTGCTACCAGGGCTCCTAAATTACTCTCCCAATTACCAAAATGATATATATCCAACCAAAAAGCTTAGACCGTGACATCTTCCCAAGTTATTTCCCAATCATTTCCCAATCACTGTTTTTCACACACACAAAAGCAGTATGTAACTGAAGACAACACTGGAGCTCAAGAGGGGACGACTGATTTGACTGCTGAGGTCACCAGCTAGTAGGTGAAAGAGCTGAGATTTAACCCCGAGGCTACGTGGCTCCAAAGCCTGTGTTCAGCCACAATACTTAAGATGAAATTTTCAAAGCAGGTTTTTACCTTGCCCGACCCTGTGCATCTCATCAAGGTCCTTGGTTGCAAGCAACAGAAACTAACGCTGGCTAAATTCAATCACAGAAGAATTATCTGGCAGCATATCCGAGAATGGAGAGAAGACTAGAGAATTAGGCTCAGAAAGCAGGCAGAATGGAGAGGCCACCCAGCTGAAAATGCAGCCAAGGTCAAACTAAAAGGACCGTCTCGTGGGGCACCCACCAGAGGCACCACTGCCACCTCATGAGTGGACCTGACCCACGACTGCTGGCTTACTGAAGCAGCTGCCTCTACCATGGTCCCTCAAGAGTCAAAGTCCCTGAGGGCGGCATGGGTTTGTGGCTATATGCCCAGCTCTTACCACCACCCTCTAGCTTCCAGGCAGCAGGAGAAGGGAGTATTTGTTCCCCTGGGGCAGGCACTACTTGCTGCCTACTTCATACCCATGTTCTCCATCTTCCTTACTAACAGAACTCTGTGCTCAGCTACAACATGCTATTGCCCAGCCTCCGAATGTGACCACGTTCTGGCCAAAGAGACAGCAGGAGAGTGCCATTATTTGTTCATCATTCTTCTTCACTCCTTGCTCTTGCCTTGTTCACTGTGCACGGAACACACCTCAGTGCCTGCTGGCTTGGGGCTTGTTCCCGTGTCTTGCTCTAATGGATGAGATGGAAGAGGAAGTGACAGGGTGCCAGTCTCCAGCAGAGGCTTTAAGAGGCCTCCATGTCTCTGCTCACTCTTCTTGGGCTGCTGACCTCTGCCTAAGAAGAGACTGTTCCCCTGGCCTGGGTTGTGGAATGACAGGTTTGAGAACAGATCTGAATCCCATCTTGCAGCTGACCAAAACCCAGGAGTGAGAACTTAATGATTGCTGTTTCAGCCACTGAGATGCTGGGGCTGTTTGTTACCCAGCAAAAGATGACTAATGTGGAGATATAAATGGAAACTGCTGAATGGGCCTTGAGGGTTGAGCTGGCTACGGCTAGAGCTGTTAACTGCCATGTGGCATTCACGAGGCAGTCTTGAGGATGGAAGCCACATACTAAAGACAATGGAAGCAAAAGACAGAGGTGCCTTGGCTCCTGGATCCTCACGGAGGCCCTGCAGTGGCCATGGACAGCCTACCTCCAGGCTCCATGTTACACAAAAGAAACACATACCACAAACCCCAAACTCGTCTTTAGGCTTTCCTTAGGTTTTTGGGTCTGCCTGCCTCCTACCCAAGACACAATGGGAGATTCTTCTAAAACAAAAATAATATGAGGATGCTTGGAAGCCCCAAATTGCCCAAATATCCATGATATACTACAGTACAGGTTTACACCACATGGCTTTTTCACCAAGTTATCACAATCACCAGAACACAAGCTATTGAAAAATGGCAAAACAAATTCTGAGATTCTTTCTTCTTGTTTCCACTGGCCAAAAAAAGGCAGTCTTTGAATGGTCAGAAGTGAATGCAAGAGAAAAAAAAGGAAATCCAGTTAATTCAGAATGTACTAAGTACAACACACATGCCTTCTATGTAATGAGCTCACAGCATTATTCAAACAAAACTTGCTTCATTGCAGAAATATATACCAAAAAAAAAAAAAAAAAAAACCTTTAAAAAATAAAAAAATTACACAACACACCACCAGATTAAAAGTCACTTTCCTTGATAGCAGCAGGTGTCATAACCTGACAGAACCAAAACAAAACACTGTTTGAATTGCCGAGACTCAGAAAGTTGAATTAGCCAGAGAAGAGAAAATGCTCTCTGAGCTGTACCCACCTAGCAGTGAAGCAAGCAGCCTAAGCCTACCGCAGGAAACCGGAAAACAAATACAGGTCCCAGGCACACACAGATGCAATGACCAGAGCCTGGCAACAAAGCCAGCTCCACCTGTGTGGGCGAGGCCAGCAACACTGCTCCTTCCTACTTGATCAACTGCTCTCTCCTTATTCCAACAGTTCCTGGGCGCCTATGATGCACAAAGTGCTATACTGTGTAGGGGAAGGCCCTGGGGGAATATGATGTGGTCCCTGTGCTCAAGAGGCTCATAGCCCACTGGGGAAAGACCAACATGCCAGAAAGCCACTGTATGTACTGGCTAGAAGGCCTACAGGAGGGGTCTGCAGAGGGGCACAAAGGAGGGACGGACCAAAGCTACCAGGACTGGTGTAAGCCTCTTTTCAAGATCTAGTTCCTGAGGTTTCCATGAAGTCAAGTGAAAAACCAAAGGCCATTCTCATAGGTACTTTAGGCAGCACACCTGTTGGCAAAACAACAACTGTTGTTACACAAATATGAAGCCACAGATTGCGAAAGCACCTGACATTCTTTAAAATTCATTTCTCCTATTTTGCAAAGCTGCATTGGGAAACCATGCTGCTAAATTAGACAAAGTATGGATGTTTAAAGAAAGGGTGAACTGTGTTGGTGCTATTTAGACTTTCACAGCTCTGTTCCACGTTTTCTGATAACTGCAAATCCCCTCAACGTAGCACAAACTCTAACTCCACACATCTGTTCTCCATGTGCCTTCTGACTCACCAATGCAGGTTTTATTAACCCGTAAACAATACTGTTCCTGCTAGCCAAGTAGAAACTGACAAAACCACAGCAGGGTATGCTGCACCCTATTCTGTCCCTCTTATCAGAGACAAAAACTCAGGGTTAAGGGTCCACTGCAGAATTCATTGATTTAATAAATATGAACAATTCTAGCACTGAGGATATAGCAGTGAAGAGGGAAAAAAAAGTCTCTGCCCTCATGGGGCTTAGATTCTAGAGAAGGGGGGGGGAGAAGAGAGCAGAGAGCAGAGCAGAAGCACATCAACAAAAGCAATCAGTAAAATGGAGATGATGACCAGGGCTGGACAGGGCCTGGAGGAGTGGAGACAGACGTCAACATTGAGAAAGTAACACTTGGGCAGACCTGCAGGAGACCAAAAAGGGAAACACGTAGATACCTGGGGAAGTGTTCCAGAGGGAAGAGCAGGTTCCAAGGCCCCAAGGCAAGACTGTACCTGGGGTGTCTAAAGAAGTACCTGGAGGCCAGCGAGCTGCAATGGAGTGAGCGGGCTGCACGAGGGATGGGAGGGGCTATTTGGGCTTTGACTCTGAGACAGGAGCCCACAGGAGGGCTCTGAGCAGGAAAGCACGGGCATCTAGACTGAATATTACAGGACTACTCTGGCCTGCTGTCCTGAACAGAGAATGGAGCAGCAGCAGAAGCAGAGGGGCAGAAAGATGCTGGCACCATCCAGGGGAGATGACAAAGACTTGGACCGGGATGGGACTGGTAGAGATGGTGAGAATTCGTCAGATTCGGACTCTATTCTGCAGGTGGAATAAATAGGATTTGCGGGCAAATGGGATTTGGTGTGAGAGAAAAGAAAGAATAGGAGATAACTAGCACCAAGCTTTCTGGCCTGAGGAACAGGAAAGATGGAGGTGCTCTTTACTGGAAAGCAGGTGAGCAGAGAAACAAGACATGGGGGGAAGACCAGGAGCTCTGTTTTGTGCAGGTGCGGGTGGAGATGCCTGTCAGAAGCCAAGCAGAGATGTCAGATAGGCAGCTGGATCCGCAGGCTGGCATCCAGGGGCATGCCCAGTCTGGAGACCTAATTTGGGAGCCAGCAGCTTACAGTTGTGTGTGTGTGTGTATGTGTGGGCACCTGAGGAACCAGCCAAGAAGCTGGTAGCCACTGTAGGTCCGGGAGGGAGAAAGTCATTCATTCACTCACTGAAGGTATACTGAGGACCCAGGCACTGTTCTGGGTGTTTAAGATACATCCATGAATAAGATGGACAAACCCTGCCCTTGTAGAGCTTCTGCTCTAGCAGGGTGACAGCCAAATAAAAATCAACACATGATATTACATATTATGCTAGAAAGGGGCAGAAGCTGTGGGGGAAACAGGGTGGTCAGGTTAAGCCCCATGGAGATAGTGAACATTTGTATAAAGACTCGAGGGAGATGGGGAACACTTGCATGAAGACTCGAGGGAGATGGGGAGCGGGTGTAGCTCAGTGGTTGAGTGCTGGCTTCCCATGTACAAGATCCTGGGTTGAATCCCTGGAGCTTCCTTAAAGAAAAAAAGACTCAAGGGAGGTAAGGAACTGACCCGTGTGGATACTGGGTTCAACTGATGCTGACAGGTCATGGCAGAGGAGAACTGCCCATTGGGCACTGGATTTAACCCTGTGGGGGCATCCCTAGAGACACTCACTGAGCAGTCCGATAGAGCTGTGTCAGTAAAAGAGCCCTTGGAGAGGGTTCGGGATCGTGTGGTAGGGAGGAATTAGAGACAGCAAGTACAGACCATTCTCTCCAGGAGCTCTGCTGGGAGAGGAAAGCAGAGGAAGTGGAACAATAGTGGGGTCGAGGGAAGCTGTCATCAAGCAGCAGTGGAGCCACAGTGGAGCCTCCGGGCAGTAGGGAATGAGGGTATCAGCTGAGAGAAGGTGGGAGAGGAAGGAGACACTGGGGCATCGCAGTGTGCTGGCCAGGCAGCATGAGAGGTCCACCCGAAGGTAGTGGACAGAAATTCGAAGTGAGAGCAGTCACGGAGCTGTGGGTTTTCTCCAGCTACATTCAGCTGCATGGTAGGGGAGGCAGGGGACAGGAAGATAACTGAATTTAACCAGTTGGGGTTTCTGCCAATTGAGTATGACGAAGCAAGAAGGTGGCAAGTGGCTGAGGTGGTATGTCAGGAAGCAATGAAGACTGAACATGGAATTGAAACTGGGAAAGGAGATGAGTGAGGAGACGAGGGAGCAAAGGGCTAGAGAAACGATGGGACGATCAATGAATTCTAAGTCCGTGCAAGGTCAAAGGATTACTGGAGATTGGGTACGAGCTGCTGCAGATGATGAAAAAGATAAAAAAGATTAGAGATATATTTTCTGGTGCCAGTACCAGTCATTGTTAAAATCTTTTAACTTCAAGAAAGAATAAAAACCCTTGGCTCTCATTCAGAGCCAATGTATCTTTAAAGAGCTGTCTTTAAGAGAATAATTGTAAGTACTTCCACTTCAGTGTTTCATTTCTGTGTATAGTCACAGAACAAGGTCAAGAGAAGGATGAGATGAGAGTGGTCTTCAGGTAACACTTGATTTCAACTACACAAATGCCACAGTGAACACCGAGAGCAGTCCTGTTGCCAGCTGCTGAACTACTGCCACCAGACAAGAAGAGCACGGCATCACTCAAAGCTGGGAGGTGTCCAGGAGTCAGAGTGAGATGATTCAGGGCAAGATGTGCTCTCATGTGAATATACTCTGAACTTTTTCTTTTAGGTGAAAATAACTGTGGTCATGCTATCTGGAGGAGAACTGAACTGCTCCTGAGCATCTGTTGAGAGCCTGGAGTAAATTGGAGAAAGCTGCTCTGTGAGGCCAGTGGCCCTTCTGTGAGTCCTTCCATCCTGGAGGTGGGAGGGGTTTCTTCCCCCCCTTCCCTAGACGGCTCCCTAGTCTGTCTGCTCACTGTTGTCTGCCCGTTGTCTGCCTGTTGTCTTTGCTCATCTTCTTTAGGAGGCACCAGGAAACGAACCTGGGACCTCCCATGTGGGAGGTAGGCACCCAACTGCTTGAGCCACATCCGTCCCCTGGGAGGGATTTCGGTAGTGTGTGGAGTGGTGGCCCCGCGAAAGAGATGTCCACACCCAATAACTGACCATGTAAATGTGAGGCTATTCAGAAAAAGGACCTTTGCAGATGGAATGAAGTTAAGGACCTTGAGATGAGTACCCAGGGTGGGCCATAATCCAGTGCCAAGTGTCCTTAGGAGAGACACGGACACACAAGGAGAAGGAGAAGGAGGAGGAGGAGGAGGAAGAGGAGGAGCCACCCTGAGAAGTTGAGGGCAGAGATGGAGGAATGCAGCCAAGGAAGCCAAGGAAGGCCTGGAGCCCCACGAAGCTGGAAAGAGGCAAGAAAGGAGTCTCCCAGAGACCCCAGAGGGACTGTGCCTAACCAACACCCTCAGTTTTAGACCTCTGGTCTCCAGAAGTGGGAGAGAATAGGCATCTGTTATTTTCAGCCACCTGGTGAGTAGCCATTTGTGGTGGCAGCCCTGGGAGACTAACCCAGCTCCTAGCTGAGCTCTAATTCTCACTAGACTCCTCGGCTTGAGCAAAGGAGCCAGGTGCTTTCCATCTATCCCCACACCCCATCTTTACCAAAGAGAAGGTGTCTACCCAAAGTCCCCCTTCCATGGGCAGCCACTCTGGACGCCACCTCCTCTGCAAGGACTCTGCTCCTCTGGGAAGCCTGTCTATCCTCTTCCTCCTGCCCCCTCTCTACTGGGCCACGGGATGCAGACACGCTCGCAGACCCACCCACCTGAAAGAGACCCTCTCCCCCACTCCCCTTTCTCTGCTCCCCACCACAAGACTGTTCAAAAAGAGTTGTGTACACCTGGTCTACACTCCCTCACCTCCCACTCACCCGTCCACCCACTCCAATCTGGCTTCCATCTCCATCACCTCCATATGACAGCAAGGGGTGTTGTGAGTTTCAAGGTGAACCTATGGTCTTACTCTCCATGTAAAGTCCTTTGTCAGAGAGGGACCAACTCTGGCCATGCATTTGCCACCTGTTGCTTCAAACCTCAATGAAGCTCAAGTACAGAAGGATAAAAAGGAAGGAGCCCATAACATACCAGAGCAGGAGGTGACTTAATGAACCGAGGAGATATTTTTAAACAAATTTCTAGATGCTAGAAAGGATCAAGAACATGTTGACCGGACTTCCAGGAAGATGGCGGACTAGTAAGACACGGGAATCTCTTCTCCAGAAAAATAGCTAGAGGACAAGCTGAAACAGCCCCGAAAAAGATCTTCTAGGGTTTAGGTCACCAGGTGAAGGCTGCACACCACCCAGAGGAGAGAGGGACAGAAGAGGGAAATCGCGACTACAGAACTGGGAGTTGCAAGTAATAGCTTCTGCTGCTGCCGGCACCCTCCCCCACACTCTTCAGAATTCTCAGGGCCTGCGACCACAGACAAAGGGGGCTTCAGGGATCTGCCACTCCCGGAAAGGTGAGAGAGAGGGACACAGCCTTAGGCTGACTCAGGTTCGGACCTGAAATTTGGGCTGCAGAGCCCCACGGACCCTTCCACAGGGCGGTTTGCCCTGCGAGCCTGGAAAGGACTGGAGAAATCCGATCCTCGCAACCTCCCTCTCTTCTAGCCTGGACTAATTGTTGAGGACACCACGGGAGAGGGGAGAGAGAGCCTGGGGCTGGGGCTGACCCTGCTTTGGACTCCCAGGTTTGGTCTGCCCGGTCAGGAGAGCCCTTCCAGACTGGGTGGGGCTGCTGCCATTGTTTGCCTTGGAGCCTGCAAGGGGCTAAAGAGATACAAACCTCCCAATCTCCTCCTCTACTAACAGGGACTGATTGTTGAGGATTCAGAAGGGAGTGGAAATATTTCCTAGCTGGGAAAAGGGGGGCACTAAGAGAGAAGTCTGGAGAACTGTCTCAGAAAGTTTGAATCACAGGGCTCCTAGCCCCCAGACAGGAAGCTCTATCACATTGATCTGGTCTGTGTCACAACAAATACGCTCTGACCACGCATTGAATTGAGAGCTGCCAACAATCGCCATCTCCTGGCAGACCAAGGAAGTGCACATAAAAAAATTAATAAGTAAGAGAGTCTTTTCCTGGCCTCTATAGCCTCCCTGCCCAAGGCCCTAGGAAACGACTCTACAACCAATTACTGGGTCCAGTGCCCAGTTTTGAGCAACCAGCAGAACAATCCTAACAATCAAGGTTGAGCCAAAAATCAAAGAGCGGTGGTAACTCACAGCCTCCTGCCACTAAAACCCCATAAAAGAGAAAGAGATAGAGCATCTAAGTAAAATACAAACTAACCAGATGCCTAAGCACCAACAAAAAATTACGGGCCATACTAAGAAAATAGAAGACATGGCCCAAGAAAAGGAATACAGCAAAGTCCCAGAAGAGATGCAGAATTTGAGAGAACTAATCAGTGAGATGAGCACACATTTCCAAAATCAAATTAATGAGATGAAAGAGAATATAGTTAAAGAGATCAATGACATCAAGAAGTCATTGAGCGAATGCAAAGAAGAATTTGAAATCATGAACAGAAAAGTAACAGAGTTCATGGGAATGAAAGACACAATAGGTGAAATAAAAAATACATTTGAAGCATAGAACAGCAGACTCGAAATGACAGAAGAAAGAATAAGTGATACTGAAGACAGAGCGGCTAAAATTGAAGAGAGAAAAGGACAGAGAAAAGAGTGGAAAACATTGAGCAGGGGCTCAGAGAGTTGAATGACAACACAAAACGCAAGAACATACGTGTCATGGGAGTTCCAGAAGGAGAAGAGAAAGGAAAAGGGGCAGAAAGAGTATTTGAGGAAATAATAGCTGAAAATTTCCCAACTCTCACGAAAGAAATTAACTTACATGTCCAAGAAGCACACCGTACCCCAATAAGAATAAATCCAAATAGACTACGCCAAGACACATATTATTCAGAATGTCAAATGTAAAAGATAAAGAGAAAATTCTCAGAGCAGCGAGAAGCAAACGATCACGTACAAAGGACGTCCAGTAAGACTTTGTGCAGATTTCTCTTCAGAAACCACGGAGGCGAGAAGACAGTGGTATGATACAATTAGGAAACTGAAGGAGAAAAACTGCCAGCCGAGAATTCTTTATCCAGCAAAACTGTCCTTCAAATATCAAGGTGAATATAAAGTATTCACAAACAAAGAGAAACTAAGAGAGTTTGCAAAAAAGAATCCACCTTTGCAGAAAATATTAAAGGAAGCCTTAGAACCTGAAAGAAAAAGACAGGAGAGAGAGGCTTGGAGGAGAGTATAGAAGAAAGAAAAGCAGAAAGGATAACCAAAAGAGTAAAAAGAGAGACAAAAACAAGATGACATATGAAAACCAAAGAATAAAATGGAGGAAATAAATAGTGCATTTTCAGTAATATCATTGAATGTGAATGGATTAAATTCCCCAATCAAAAGATACAGGCTGACAGAATGGATAAAAAAAAAAAAAAAAAGAACATGTTGACTAATGAAACAGAAGAATGTGTTACAAGGGAGCTACACAGGAGATGGGAGCCCACATGCTTGGCAGAGCTTCCAAGAGGCTCTCAGATCGGGGGCCCTCAACCTTCATGTGCACAGGAATCACCTGGGTTGGGGGGGGGGCTGTTCCCATTGAACTCAGATTCTGATCCAGGAGGTTTGGTACTTCCAGCAAGCTCCTAGGTGCGGCCAGTGGACCACACATTGAGTGGCAGGGTGCTATGGTATGCAGAAGGATGAATTAAGACTAAACCAGGGGGGAGCGGGGGAAGTTACAGGAAGTCTCAGAACAGCTGTGCCAGGAGAATTAAACCTAATCACGTACCCTCAGCCTGGCATCTAAGGTTCCAGAGAGTGAGGGCTGGCCCCTGGCCTGCTCTCCCCAGCACAGAGTCTGCCTGCCCCTCCCAGAGGAGAGCCCTAATAGGAAAAGGGCATCTCCCCCAGCCGGCCACCGGGGCTCCTCTCCCCATCAGGAAGGGCCCTCCAGCAGCACCATGACAGAGACACCAATTCTGTCCCCAGGGAAAACAGGTAATATTCTCAGAGAAATTCTAGAAGATAATACAGCCATAAAACCAGAACAGAAACATCCATAAACAAGAAAGAAGCAGACAATAAAATAGTTGTGAGATTAAAAATGGGTTATCTGGAGTGGATGTAGCTCAGTGGTTAAGTGCCTGCTTCCTGAAATGTACGAGGTCTCAGATTCAATCCCTGGTACCTCCTTAAAAAAATGTGGGGGGAGAAGGGTGTTAAGTACAAATGCAGAGGTTTTTCAGTGTGGCATTGTTTATAAGAAAAAGTGAAAATGACTCAAATGTCCACCCATAGTGAACTTCTTAACTAAACTATGGTATATCTTTATACAGCAGAGCCTGGGCAACTGGAACAAGAAGAATGAGCTCTCCATGCCACCACAAAAAATGGAAGAATTCTATGCCAATATGGAGTGATTTTTAGGATATAGATCAAGTGAAGAAAAACTAAAAACAAGATGCAGAATGTATATACAGTATGCTAACTTTTTGTGTAAGTAAGGGAAAATAAGCATATATACATTTATTGCTTATTTTTGCAAAAGGACACACCAGAAGGATGAACAAGAAACCAAAAAAAATGGTTACCTATAAGAGGTGAGGGGAAATAGGATCAAGGGGATAGCAAAGGAAATGAGACTTTTCTGAGAATATCCTTTTACGTGGGGTTGACTTTTGAACCATTGAAATGCTTTAGGTATTCAAAAAATAAAAAAGGAAAAAACCAAACCACAAAACTGGAAAGAAACAAACCTAACTGTATATTCAAATTGACAACATAACCACACAGAAAAAAATTATTCTAAGTGACTTTTTCCCAATATATTACAAAGAAAAATTCCAAACATAGAGAAAAGATGGGAAAACTATTCAAAAAACAGTTGAAGTATGAGAACATATGCATCGCCTAGCTTCTAACACTGTTATCATCATTTTTCATCTATCAAGCCACCTTATTTATTTATTTATTTATTTATTTATTTATTTATTTATTTATTTAAGAGGTACCAAGGAATGAACCCAAACCTCATACATGGGAAGCAGGCACTCAAACCACTGAGCTACACCTGCTCCCCCATCTTATTTTTGATGCATTTCAAAGTTCAGACACCACTACAATTAATCTCTAAAAACTTCAGTGTGCATATCATTAACTAGAGTTGAAAGTTTGTTTTCATTTTTTCCCAGTAAAATTTACATAAATGGAATGCACAAACCTTAATCATTCTGAGTTTTGTCAAGTACATGCACCTGTGTAAGCCAAACTCCTATCAAGAGATGACATCACCATCACCACCAAAAGTCAAAAGTCCACTTGTACCCCATGCCCACTCCCAGTCAGCCCACTCTATAACCTCATCAATATCCGGTGTCAGTTTTCAGTTTTGGCCATTCCGGTGGGTGTGTGGTGGTATCTCAGTATGGTTTTATTTGGCATTTCTCTGATGGTTAATCATGTTGAACACTTTTTTGTGTGTAGGTATATACTGGTCATTCATAGACTTTCCTTTGTGAAGTATCCATTAAAATATTTCCCCCATATTTAAATTAGGTTGTGTATCAGTTTCCCAGCTGCTACAACAAGTGCCATACAATGGGTTGGCTTAACAAAAGGAATTTATTGGCTCCCAGTTTCAGAGGCCAGAAGGCTGGCTTCCTCCTGGGGCTGGTATCTTTCAGCTGGCCGGCAACCTCTGGGGTTCCTTGGCTTTGTACATGGCGGCATCTTCTCCTTTGTCTTCCGGGTTCCGTTGACTTCCGGCTTCTGGATGCTCACTGTGGCGTCTCTTTCCAAGTCCGATATATTTTGCTCATAAGGACTTCAGCCACATTGGATGAAGGCCCACCCTCATTCAGTTTGGGCACACCTTCACTCCTAACATCTTCAAAGGTCTTCTTTACAAATGGGTTCACACTCACAGCACCAGGGGTGGGGACTTGAACATGCCTTCTGTGGGGGACATGATTCCATCCCCAACAGGTTGTTTGTCTTTTTATTGAGTTTTAGGAGTTCTTTATGTATTCTGGATACAAGTACTTTGTCAGATGTATGATTTTCTATTTCCTCTATGACTTGTCTTTTCCTTCCCCCCCCCCCCAAGGTACCAGGGCTGGGGATTGAACCCTGGACCTTGTATGTGGGAAGCTGGTGCTCAACCACTGAGCCATACCAGCATCCCTGAGCTGTTTTTTTTTGTTTTTGTTTTTGTTTTTGTTTTGCTTGTTGCTTGTTTTTATTGTTGTTTAAGAGGCACTGGGAACTGAACCCAGGACCTCCCATGTGGGAAGCAGGTGCTCAACCACTTGAGCCACATCTGCTCCCTATGATCTCTTTTGAAGAACAAATTTTAAAAATTTAAATGAAATCCAATTTTTCCATTTCTCCTTTAGTGGTTATTGCTTTCTCTATATTGAGACAGCTTTTTTCTACTTCCAGTTTGTGAAGATAGTCTCCTATGTTTTCTTTTAGAAAGTTTATATTTTTAGCCTTTACATTTAGGTCTACAATCCATCTTGAATTAATTTTTATGTATGGTGGGAGATAAGGTTCATTTTTTTTGGTATGGATATCCAGTTGCTTCAGTACCACTTACCGAAAGACTTTCCTTTCCCCATTGGATTGCTCTGGTGCCTCTGAGAAAAATCAAATGACCATATGACTGTGATCTCTTTCTGGGCTCTCTATTCTGTTTCTTGATCTGTGAGCTTATCCCTATACCAGTACCAGGCAGTCTTGATTATTATAGATTTACTGTAAATCAAATCAAGTAGTATAAGTCCTCCACTTTTGTTCTTTTTTCAAGATTATTTGGTTATTCTAGGTTCTCTGCAGTTCCACATAAATTTTAGAATCAGCTTGTCAATTTCTACAAGCCTACAGTTATGACTGGGTTTACATTGAATCTACATATCAATACAGGGGTAACTGGCATCATATAGATATTTAGTCTTTCAATCTATGAATATGGTATATCTTCCCATTTATTTAGGTCTTTCTTTCACCAATGTTTTCAGTTCCAGTGTATAGCTCTTGTATAATTTTTTGTTAAATTATTCCGAAGAAGTTTTGTTTTATGACAGTTACAAATAGTATTGCTTTGTACGTTTCATTTTCCAATTACTTGTTGCTAGCATACAGAAATGAAATTTTATGTATATTGACCTTGTATCCTGAGATGTTGATGTTCTAGCAGGTTTTTCTTTTTTTGGGGGGGGGTTAGATAGATTCTTTACAATTCCTTTTTCCTGAGTTTAGGGGTAACACATTCAATATTTCACTATTAGGTATGATTTATCGGCAGCTCATTCATTAATGCACTTTATCAGATGCTGAAGTTCTCTTCTATTCCTAATCTGCTGAGATTTTTTTTTTTTAAATCATGAAAGGGTATTGAATTTTGTCGAATGCGTCTTCTGCACTTGTAGAAATGATTATATGGTTTTTCTCCTTTATTCACAACAACTGATTTTCAAGTGTTAAGCCAGACTTGCATTCTTGGGATAAACCTTACTTGGTTGTGACGTACCAATGTTTTTATACATTGGATTCAAATTGCTGATATTTTTTGTAATGTCTTTGTAAGGTACACCGGACTCATAAAACAGGTGTGAGGTGTTTCCTTCTCTGCTTTCTAAAAGTTTATTTAAGGTTGGTATTA
Organism: Tolypeutes matacus; assembly: GCA_026826555.1. Classification (NCBI taxonomy): domain Eukaryota; kingdom Metazoa; phylum Chordata; class Mammalia; order Cingulata; family Chlamyphoridae; genus Tolypeutes; species Tolypeutes matacus. The sequence continues at coordinate 944,281 of JAKSZT010053811.1, forward strand.
TTCCTTAAACATTTGACAAAATTCACCAGTGAAATCATTTGGGCCTAGAGTTTTCTTTGGGGGAAGATTTTATTGATAATAAATTCAATTGTTTTTACTAGATGAAGATTTAATGTTTTTATTTAATCTCGTGTGTTATAGTAAGTTCTATTTTTCAAGGAATTTGTCGATTTCATCCAAGTTGTCAAATTTATTAGCATAGAATTTTCTTATAATCCTTTTTTTTTTTTTTTTAAGGTACCGAGGGCTGGGGATTGAACCTGGGACCTCATATGTGGATAGCCGGTGCTCAACCACTAAGCCACATCAGCTTCCCTGAGTCGGTCTTTTTTGTTTACATTTGCTTGTTGTTTGTTTTTGTTTTCAGGAGGCAGTGGGAACCGAACCCAGGACCTCCCATGTGGAAGGCAGGTGCTCAACTGCTTGAGCCACATCTGCTCCCTCCTATAATCCTTTTAATGTCTCGTGGGTTTTTAATAATATCCTCCATTATGTCTGATACTGACAACGTATGTGCTTCTCTCCTTTTTATTTTATTTTTTTTTAAGATTTTATTTATTTATTCATTTATCCCCCCCCTGCTGCTTGTGCTCGCTGGGTCAGCCAACCACGCCGTGCGGGCGGGCCTGCCCCCACCAGGAGGCCCCAGGAACCGAACCCGGGGCCTCCCATATGGTAAACGGAAGCCCTACTGATTGAGCCACAGCGACCTCCCTCTCTCCTTTTTAAATATGTCTGGTTTTATTGATACAATGAACCAACTTTTGGCTTTGTTGATTTTCTCTATTATCTGTTTTCTGTTTCACTGATTTCTGCTCTTACCTTTATCACTCCCTTCCTTCCCTCTAGTTTGGGTTTACTTTGCTCTTCTATTTCCAGCTTCTTAAAGCAGAACCTTAGACCACTAATTTTTTATCTTTCTTCATTTCTAGTAAAAACATTTAACGCTATAGCTATCCCTCTAAAGAGTCCACTACCTACATCCTACAAATCTCACTATGTTGTATTTTTATTATAGTTCATTATCATTTAAAATAGTTTTAATTTTTCTTGTGATTTCTTCAACTCATGAGATATTTAAAAATGTATTCTTTAATTTTCAAATATTTGAGTTTTTTCTAGATATTTTGGCATCATGATTTCTAATTCAATCCCATTCTGGTCAGAAAACATAATCTGTAAGATTTCAAACTTCTGAAATTTACTGAGACTTGCTTTTTGGCCCAGCTAAATACACACTGCTGTAGTGTATCATGTATACTTGAAAAGAATGCACAGTCTGCAGTTTTTGGGTGTACTGCTCTATAAATGTCAATTAGGTCAAGGTCACTGATAGTGTTGTTCAGATCTTCTATGTCCTTACTGATTATTTTTGGTCTAGTTTTATCAATCATTGAGAGAAAGGTGATAAAATTTCCCAACAATGATTATGGATTTGTCTATTTCTCTCTTCAATTCGGTTGATTTTTTTCTTCCTGTATTTTGTGGTCTGAAATTAGGTATATATACATTTATGACTGCTAATGTCTTCCTGATGAGCTGACCCTTTTATCATTATGAAATGTCTCTCTTTAACTGTGTAATATCTCCTGTTTTCAAGTCTACTTTTTTTATATTAGTATTGCCACTCCAGCTTTCCCATGCTCACTGTTTGCTTGGTATATCTTTTTGCATCCTTTTATTTTAAACCTAGTTGTGTCTTTATGTGTTTAAACTGCATATGTCATGGATGACAAATAGTTGGGTCTGGCTTTGTGAGACAATCTACAATCTCTACCTTTTAACGGGAGCATTTAGTACGCTGACATTAATAATGTAATTATTGACATAGTTGGGTTTAGGACTAGTGATTTGTGCGTTCATTACAAGCATATTTTCTTTCATGTTTCTGAGCATAATTATAACAGCTGCTTTAAAAGTCTTTGCTGCTAATTGTAACATCTGGGGTATGTTTCCATTGGTTGCCTTTTCTCTTGAACAGGGAAGGGAAAACTGTGACCTATGAGCCAAATTCAATCCACTGCCCTTTTTTTTTTTTTTTTTTTTTTTTTTTTATTGTACTGGGAGGTCCCGGGGATCGAACCCAGGTCCCTCCATATGGGAGACGGGGACGCCTAACCATTTGAGCCACATCCGTCCCCTCTGCTGCCTTTTTTTTGTAAATAAAGTTTTATTGGAACACAGCCATACCTATTCATTTATGTATTGTCTATGATTGCTTTTCCACACAATGGTAGAGTTGAGTAGAAGCAACAAACAGTATGGCCTGCAGAACCTAAAATATTTTCCATTTATAGAAAAAAATTTGCTCTGACCCCTGCTCTTGACTAAAGGTCACATTTTCCTGTTTCTTCATATGTTTAGTAATTAAAAATTATATCCTAGACACTGTGAATGACACATTATCAGCCTTTGGATTCTGTTATGTTCCTGTGAAGAATACTGATTTTTTATTTTAACAGGCGGTTAACTTGGCTGAACTCAAACGCCAAACTCCGTCTTCTCTATGGTGGGCAGCAGCCAGATCTCTGTTTTTTTGTTTTGTTTTGTTTTTTGCCTTAGCTGGACTGCTTGGAGCCTGCCCCATGCACACATAGTTCAGAGAGTTGGACAGAGTTTATATGCATAATTTTTGGGCCATTGCCTGTGGTTCTCCACTTTCTAGGATTTCCCCCCTCAGTTTCCAGCTGCTGTGGTTGCTCTGAACTCTGTCCTCTGATTCCTCAACCCCTGAGACTGCAGGCTCTATCCAAGTTTTAGCCAACCCACAGCAATACTGACTGGGTCCTGTCCTCCAGCAAAAAGCCATTAAAAACAGGAAACTCACCCAATGAGCTTCCCTCCTTCCCAGCATCAGCTCCACTCCAGTTTTCTGCCTGCCTTTAGTCACTCTCTAGTGCCTTTAAATAGATGCTTTAATTTTTGTCCAGAGTTTATAAGTGTTATCTACAAGAGAGGTAGTCCATCATGAGCTACTTCACCACTACCAGAAGCGAACCCCCTAGGTAACTTCTGTACACAATAATCCTGATTTTACATCCTTACACTCTCATTGGAGAGTGATCAAAGACAGGAAGTAACTCAAGGGCAGGTTCCAGTCAGTGTTGCTGTGGGTTGGCTAAAACTTGGATAGAGCCTGAAGTCTCAGGAGTTGAGTACTCTAAGGACAGTGAGAGCTGCAAAGAAATTTTAAACTTCATTCAGTATTTTTAAGATTAGCAGTGACATTGATACTGTAACTTTTTAAGTATTTTACATATATTAAAAGATAAAACAAATAAGCAACTACACTAATGTTATTAGGAACTAACATTTTCAGTGTAAGAAAAAGACATATAAAGATTTAAAAGTTAAAAGAAAATCCCTGTAATGATAAATTCCCATTGAAAGTATCAATATGCATTCATGACCTTTAAAATGTTTTTCAATCTATTTTCCAGCTCTGTCCACTGAAAGGGTCTAGAAGCAATGCCAACCAGCAAGAATGAGCACACCCTGTACCAATATCTTGAATACCATTTCCCACTAAAAGGAACCAGAGCTCCTTAGAGCCAGTTCTGGGACAGAAAAGTACATGTTGAGGTGGAGTATCTTATGCCAGAAAGTAAGTAATTGCTCAAAGACTAATTTATGAGGATGTTTTAAGAGGACAAAGGAGCCAACATGAAGGGGCTCTTGTTGATCAAATTTGGACTAATCTGAACATCAAAAAAGAATAATGACTGTAGCTTAACTGTTAAATATTTAATAAAGAAAACTGTACGAGTCCATATTGAGAGAGAAGAAAACACAACACAAATATTTTTGCCACCATGTGAGGTAACTATTACACCAACTCCTTACTCTGAAAATTAGTAACCAAAGGCAAAGATTTAAGCATCTACACTGTCTTTTTAGGAGGAAATATGGTTCCTTCTTACTTTATGATGGAAATTCTTTACAGAGTAATGTCAATATTAAATGTAGAAGGGATGACAGAATTAGTAAAACCGTGATTTTGCAACTCCCAATGTAATAATGGATTCAGGCAAAGATAATCAGTCAACATTAAAACCATTAGGTGAATGGTTGCTTGGCAACAGGATATTCATATGGTGCCAAAGTATCACCCCACAGATTACTTATCAATTACAACAGGAAAACTGTACACCTACAATGGAGAGAATTGTAGTGATAAGTGATAAAACCCGGCATCACAAATCATAGGATAGCCACACATTATGTACCTCCTGATCTGATGCTCTATGAAGTATACAGCACTGCCTATGAAATATTCCTGCCCACAATGATGAACCTAAAGAAGCCTACAGATCTAACTTGCAATTTACAACTAATATAAGGGATAAACAAGTTAAACTATACCACAAGAATACAGATAAATCTAGAATATGGGTCTTTTATAAGACAACTGGACCAGCTGCTTCAAAAAGTCACTATCATATACCTGGGGTGGAGTTAGGGACACTGTTCTTGCTAACATAGACAAGGGAGGCATAATCAAATACAAGGTATGAATCTTTTTTTTTTTTTTTAAAGATTTTATTTATTTATTCATTTCTCCCCCCCTTGCTGCTTGTGCTCGCTGGGTCAGCTAACCACGCTGTGCGGGCGGGCTTGCCTTCACCAGGAGGCCCCGGGAACCGAACCCGGGGCCTCCCATATGGTAAACGGGAGCCCTACTGATTGAGCCACAGCCGCTTCCCAGGTATGAATCTTAATTGCTAACCAGTTCCCCCTCAAAGTGCTATGAGAGATATTAGGGGAAGTATCCATTTAGAGTGGCTGCCTGGTAACATTAGAGAATTATTTATTTTTTAGACGTGATTGTGGCATTGTGCTGATGTCGGAAAATGTCCTCATTTTGGGGAGTTATATGCTGGAGTACTTAGGGGCGAAATGCCATGATGACTGCAAATTACTTTCCAATGGTTGGTAAAAAGGAATTTTTAAAAATCCACGTATCTACAGAGAACACGCAAATATGCCAAAATGTTAACAACTGTTGAATCTAGGCAGTGGTCATGTGGGTTTAGGCAGTAAGTTGGAGAAAAAGGTTTGGCTGAAATAAAGAATTTAACGGAAGGCAGAGAAAATGAAGTCTAGGAAATCTTCCAAAATTTAGAGCAAAAAGACCAAGCACTGGAAAATATGAGAAGACTGAGACAAAGGATCAATGTAAGAGGTCTAAAATTATTAAACTAATAGGAGTACCCATAACAAAGAGAAAACCTAAGGATAGAGGTTAACATATTTTTGAAAAATGAACTGACAATAGACAAAAGTATTCTGATCAAATGTGACCCCAGCACAATGAATGAAAAAGATCCAACTCTAGATACATTCTTGTGACAATTCAGGGCACTAAAGAATAGGAGAAAACGATCCTAAAATCTTCCAGGGAAGGAGAGAGAAAAGGCCACCCACAAAAGAACCCTAACCAGACTGGCAGAGAAAATGGGAGCGATGCCTTCAAAGTTATGAAGCAAAATGATTTTCAATTTGGATTCCTATACTCTGTCAATCATGTGTAAGAGCAGAACTAAGACATTTCAGACAGGCAATGATTCAGAAAGTTTGCTATAATGCTTCTGGATGCAAGTAACAGAAGCTCCAACTCAAACCAGCTTAAACAATGTGAACATTTATCATCTCATATTAACTGGAAATCCAGCAATAAGGCAGGCTCTCCTCCCAGTGCAACTACCAGGTGAACGATGGCACCGAGACCTAGGGTCTTTCCACCTGTCTGTTCCGCCATTCTCAGTGTGTAAGCTCTGTCCTCAGGCTTGGTCCCTCAGTCTAAGGTTGCAAACGAGCTGCCTGCAGCAACTGCCTTATTTACATCCAGTGGGAGAAAGAGAGAAAGTCTTGCCCAAACATGCAATCTAAGCCCTTCCTTCTGTCTGACCGCACCAACTGGGATCATATGTCCACCCCTGATCCCGAGCAGTCGCCAAATGGTGTAAGGATTCTTTCTGGAGTTGGGAATCAGGTAGAAAGGTGAACAATATCAGGGTTCTGTTAGGAATAAGGAAGGAGGAAATGGATATGGGATAAGAAACAACAGTGTGCACTACAGTGTACTACCCATGCACTCTATCCTTAGCAAGTTCTTTAAGGATGTATTCTAGAAAATGAGGGAGTAAATTAAGTACAAGGAAGATATGGGTTCTGGGAAACCGTGGTTCCAACCTAAGAGCTCAGTGAAGGGAAGATCCAGGGTGGCAGCTGTGTGCAACCTTAAAGAGCAAATACTTGTCCAGATTGCAGGACAGTAAAGGTAACTTTTGGGCTATTATCCACCAAGCAATTTAGATAAAATTAAGTATTCTTAAATAGTATTAGTTGCATGGCATTTGGCATGATATCTGCAAAACTGTGTTCATAAATACCCAATATAGTAAGATGACCTAAGCTTTCAATGTCACTTTGTCTCCTTTTTTATGTTTGCCTGTGCTCTAGGGTTTTCCTTGACCTCTTTTCCCCACATAACCAACTAGTCAAACAATGACTGTTTTTAAGTTTGTCATTGCTCAGAACAGCAGTTCTTAACCTATTTCTGACTGGACCCCTTCTCACTAAGAATGCCTTTAAAGGCTTAAAATAAAATGCATAGAAATCAATTTACAAAATATTTAGAAAACTGGTGATACAGCAATATGTGCTTTGTTATTATACCGTTAATCAAGAACAAGAGGTGGGTCATACACCTTACCATAATTTTGAAGTAGCAGTGAGCCTAAATACTATTTCAAAATATCTGAAACAACTGCAATATGATACAAAGCCACCTTTGATCTCTACTGGTGACAAAGTCACAGGTACTCCTAATACTACCATGGTTTGTTGCCTACATCCACAATGGAAGGAAATCGAAAATTTCAGTTAGCGGTAGGTGAAAATAAAGATGCAGTGTTTTTCCCTTCCAAGAGAAAACATGAATTCTTAAGTTCAGATTAAGACCTTTGGTCTAGAAAGATACACAGCGTATATTAACAGCAGTTTTCTCTCCATGGCAGAATTTCTAGAGTGATTTTATTTTTTTTATCTATGTGCCTACAAGCACTTTCTAAGTTTTCTACAAAGATGTTTTAGTTGTGTAATTAAAAAAAATAAAGAGCCTAATAAATATTCTGATTTAATTTTTAAAAAAATTTTATTAAAGTATATCATTCATACACGAATATACATAAACAATAAGTGTATTTATTAAAAGTCATGAACTTACAAAACAAACACGCATAACAGCATACAGGAGTCCCATATATCACCCCACTACCAACACCTTGCATTGTTGTGAATTATACTTTGATTTTTTGTTTTGTTTTAAAAAACCTGGAAGGATGGCAAAGAAATTTTATACAGTAGCTTACAAGCTATAGTAACATTTTTAATAGGGGTGTACCAACTTTTAAAAAAGGCTCCCCACCTTCCCTAACTACTTAAAGCAGGGGCTTTTAACCAGGGGTCCACAGACCCAAAAGATTTCAGGGGTCCGTGAGCTTGAATTGAAAAAAATCAAGTGATTATCTTTATTTTCTCCGACCTCTAACTGAAATCTAGTATTTCCTTCATTTATGAATGTCTGCAATAAACCACAGTAGTATTCATTTCATATCACATTACAGTTGTTGCATATCTCGAAAAATCGCTTACACTCATCAATACTTCAAAATTACGGTAGTTGTTAGAACCGACACTAGCTGAGCGTCATAAAACTACCTTCCGCTACATTCTGAGAAGGGGTCGGTAGTTTTCACCTGACTGGCAAAGGGGTCCGTGGAACAAAAAAAGAATAAGAACTCCTGACTTAAAAGTGTCACGACGACTTTACTCATTTCCATGTTCTTACAAGCCTAGGGAAAAAGGCGCTAGAATTATTTATTCTGGAATTAAAAGGAACAAAAAGACAAACTGTCACTGCAACTGCAGACATTTGTCAATTTTTTTTGCCAAGTGTAATTCCAAAAACAGCTGAAAATATTAGAGAAAATTAGTACTTAATATGGACTAATACCGTCTGCTGTTTACAAAAACACAAAGCCAGAAACACGGAAATTTATATTTAAAAGTCACTAAATATGTGCAGAAAAATCTAAAATATAATTTATCAAAGTAATGTTAAAACTTCAGTACCACTAGAAGCCCTGAAGAAACCAAAAAAGCTTTAAGTTTCAAAAATTACATCTAGAAGCTAGCTCATGCTTAAAAGAGCTCAAGTTCCTGTTTCAGCAGCCATATGGAATGTTGCAAAGTAGACAGGAAGTAAAGCACCGAGGGAAACGTGCCTATCTCGGAAGCTGGCTTTGCTTTCTTTCAAATCGAAAAATAAAACCATCGGACTGCCCTAGTAGTTAAGTCCAGAAAATGGATGCCTTTTTGTGGAAAGCATTCGCAAACAGAGAAATAAAAATATCTTCTCCCCAGTTAACTGGACCAAGAATGTAAACCTAACCTAGACACCAATCCTTGGTCTCCCCCAGGGCTCCAGGAGGGCTTATGTTGCAAAAATGTTTATTCAGCAGAAGGAGATGTGTTCACTGAACGAACACGGACCAATCTCAAAAGCAAAGGATTGAGTGGAAAAAGCAGGTCGCAAAATGTTACATACAGTAGGACGTCATCCTGTAAATAAATAAAAAAACACACACTAGAAAAGTCGCCATTATCACCTTTAGGCTACTGGTTACCTGCAGGAGGCAGAGTAGAGAAGGTGGAATGTTAGGCTGGGACCTCGCAGTATCAGCAGTATTTTAGTTCCATCAAAGAAAGCTGACACAAACTCGGCAAGAAGTTCATATTTATTAAGTCTGGGTGGTAAGTGCACTACTCCCCTACAAGACTAGATGCCAGGGAGGAAGAGGGCAGCCTAGTACTGCTGGGAGGCCAGCCCATCAAAGGCAGAAGGAGTGGTTCCACAAGGGAGGGGGCAGAGAAGCAGCCAGCACTCCCCTCCCCCCCAACCCCAGGCTCAGAGGGGATCCACGTGGCCAGTCATGGTTGGTGTCTCGGCAGGAGGACCTGCGTGAACTATTGGGCACTGGTCCTTGAGGAGGTGCCAGGAGAGTCTTGTTAAAAACAAAACAAAACAAAACAAAAAAGTCATTAACTTCTGGAGGACTTGAGAGAGAGCACTTGGTCCCATAGTTGATTTGCGTCCCATACAAGCTCAGGTACCCTCACAGCCCAGCACTTTTGAATGAACTGGGTTGGCAAAAGGGACGCCCTGACCCCGCTGGAGGACTGGGGATGGCAGGAAGGTTCCGTGAAGGGCCCTGGACCGGGAGCCCCGGGGATACCAATGGGGGGGGGCGGCGACTCGATGGGAGGTCAGCTCAGGACAGATGACCAACAGAGCAGTGTGGGGTGGAAAGGGGACAGGATGGATGAACAGAGCAACTGGCCGGGGCCTGGGGAATATCCCAGAGTACGCTGCTGCTTGGAGGGAAAGCCAGCCTGAGAGGTCACCCTGTGGCGGCACATACCCCTCTCTACACACTCCACTCCCCTACACATTCTCTCTTGTCTGAGCCTTATCTACCTGCCTGCCCTTCCCTGAGACTCCCACTTCACTCCCTACTCAGACTTGCTCCTCGACCTAGCTAATGTGTTTCTACACTTTAGGTCTCAGGTATATTTTTCCAAGAAGTCTCCTCTCCGACCCCACCCCCAAAATTGTGACAGGAGCCCCCTCTTACGTTCTTGTGCCCCCTTGGTGCCCAGTGCTTGTCTGTCATAGCACTCACAGCGGTGGCAGAGACCCTGTGCTAGTCACCACCATATCCCCAGCATCCAGCACGGTGACCAACACCTAACAGATGCTCAATTAGTAGAGGCTAAATGAATATAAAGAGCAAAACAGCCATAGACAAATGAAGCAAAACCAATCTGGTCCTGAACACTCCCCCAGAATATTCCTGACGCATATGACAGGAGAAAAGAGGCGGCATGGCACTTAGTTTTACAGGAAGATGCAGCAGCTGAGGGAGACTCTCACACCCCAGGTCCCATGGAGCCACCACAACTCAGAACTTGCCATAAAGACAAATGCTCCATTTTCTTCAAGATCCACAAAGGAGAACTGGCTGAAGTTTTCCTCCCCCAGTGAAAGGTCCTGCTGTAGAGGTCCAACTCACACAAGGCAACAGCTGATGAAATGGAAGATTCCCAAGTTTTGCTTTCTAGTGCTAACTGCTAAAAAATATCTTTCCTTGCCTAATTAATGTCTCTCTAATCGCCACAAATAGGATTGCAGTCATAAATTTGTGTATCTACACATATGTACTTTTTTCTTTTAAAAAAATGCGATTAAAAGGTCGCCCTTGATTTAGCAATCTCTCTCCAGGTTTAAAATGCATATACCCTTTGACCTAACAACTCTCACTTCTAGGAATTTATCCCACAGATAAACTTGCCCTTGAGTAAAATAGCATATGTAAAAGACTATTTGCTACAGTGTAAATGAAAATTTAAAAATTGGAAACATAATTATCTGTCAATAGAAAACTGGTTAAATCAAATATGATACATCCATACAATGGACCACTAATCCAATCTGTAAAAAGAATGATATGGCTATATATGGTCTGATACAGAACAATCTCCAAGCTACATTAACCGAAAATTGTAAGCTTCGTAAATATGCAGAGTATTTTACTATTTGTGTAAAAACAAACACACCCTTGTTTGTGTGTGTGTACATACACAGACACATAAAATATGTATACAAACACACATACGTAAAAATAGAAAATTTATCTAGAAAGATTAGTAAGAAACTGGTAATGGTGCTGCCTCCAGGGAGAGACACTGAACGGCTGGGGACAGGGGTGGCAAGGAGACTTTTCCCCAAACAGCCTTTTGATACCATCTTTTGAATTCTGTACTCTATACCTACTAAAATAAATCACTTAAAAATGAAAACAGCCTTCTACAAGAAGATTTTTCCTTCATCACAAGTCATTTACATCCCTTCTCCTTTAAGTAAAAAATATTTTCAATCCAAATCAGGATTCTACTTCAGCTTTGAGGGTATTTATTAGATTTAAGTGCTGCAAGTTGCAAAAATTACATTTGCTCCCCTAAGAATATATTCACCAAAAGCCTGTCTTTATTTTTATCAGCTTTTACAGAAAAGCTTCAAAATCATCATAGAAGAAAATTGCCATTTTTATCAGTATGCAACTTTTATTCCATCACAACCAAGCTAACTGAACATAGAAATGTTTCTACAGAAAAAAAGCCCTCATCATAAATTCAAGACAAAAATTAGCCTGCAAGTACATCAGTTAGAAAACAAACTATGCTTACGTTGCAGTCTACTCTAAAGCTCTAACTTGTAAGGCAAAATTTAAAATACACACACATGCTAAACTGTGGATTCCTCCTAGTTTATCTAAAACATACTTTTGTGAAGATCCACTATTTTCTTGAGTCTTCCAGAACAAGGACTGTAGTCAGATGGCAACATGACCTCTGTGGCCCCGTCCCCCCAATGAGTGAGAATGGCACCACTTCCAGGGCTCAGCGCCATTCCTGGCTCCAAGCAGGTGGTCAAATATGTCAGGTGAATGAATAAATGATTATCTGTTGACAGGCCTGCCACTGAGCCTAACAAAGAAAAAATTTAGAAAGGAAAAAAGCAACTTCACAGAGCAAAAACCAAAAGGTGAAGACACGCTTTTTTTCACTTTAAGGATTCAGTGTATGATAAAGGTGAAGAATGGGTGATTTATTCAACAGATAGCTATGACACAATTGGCTAGATGGCTCTAGACCTCGTTCCATTCTAAAGTTAAATACAAAAAAAAAAAAAAAAAAAAAAAAACCACCATATTTAAAAACCATAAAAAAAATATAGGACAACTTACCAATATTCTTTTATATGTGTCGAATAGTATAGTACATTCATAAGTTTTTGTAGGAAGAAAATATAGGTGAATATTTATTTGCTCTTAGAGTAGGAAAGGACTTTCTAAGTATAAAAGCAAAAGAAAAAAAGCCGTAACAGAAAATTTATTATTAAAAAGACAAGCAAAGTAATTAATGCCACAGAATTGTACACTTTAAAAATGGTTAAAATGGCAAATGTTATATTACATATGTTATCACAGTTAAAAAAAAAAGACAAACAAAATCAAAAGACATTATGACAAAGTAGAAAAAATATTTGCTTTATGACAAAGCGCTGATATCCTTACTACATTAAGAGTTCTTACATATTCATTTAAGAAGAAATATCCTGATGGAAGAATATTAGCAGGCAGTTCAGAAAGACAAAATACAAATGGCCAACTATTAGTGAGGTTCAACCTCAGTAATGATCAAAGGAGCACAAATTTAAAAGATGGATCTCCAATTCTGGCAAGGGTATGAGAAGCTGGCACTTTCACATACTGTCGTGGGAACCGGTACAGCCATTTTGGAAGGCGATGTGGTGGTATCCACCAGCAGCTCCAAGTCTAGGCAGCCATTCTTCAGAAATACTGGCACATGAGGAAGTTCAATAAAGCAGTATTTTAAAAAGCAAGTCATTGGAAAAGTCAATAAGGGAACGATGAAATACATGATGATAAATTGACACCATGAACACTACACACTGCTAATATTTTACAAAAGGAGGCAGATATAAATGTGCTGACATGGAGAGAGGCAGAATATGTATAATACCATCCCAGTTTTATTAAAAGCACAACAACAACAACAACAAAACACAGCCCAAAACAAAAAACAAGTACCTATTAGTATGGCCTTAGAAAATTTAGAAGGAACTACATTGAACTATCAACAGTGGGTTACCTCTGGGTAGTGGGACTGGAGGGTGAGAAGAGTTTTCATTGGTTTACTTGATATACTTTTAAATGGTTTGAATTTTCTATGAAAGCATGTATTATTTTCATAATTGTTTAAAAAGGAAAAAAAAAAAAAAAAAAAGCCATCAAGCACTATCTACTAAAGGTAGGTTCTGTCCTTTGAGGATTCCCTTCAAAGTTCCTTGAAGCTCAAATGGCCATGTCTTCTTTATTCATAAGAAGAGATATTTTTAAAAACACCTCTTTCTGTCTACATTTCATAGGGAAAACTGTATGGTATCACCACTGCCACTTTTAAAAAATCCATTTGTAATCTGAGAGAAAGAATATTAAAAACACAAACCACCACCCCAGGCCTAAAATATACCAGAAGAAACCCATTTGCTCACCATATTACATTTAGTCAACACAATTTTGGAGACAATGCACAAAGCACCAGCCACAAAACTCCCACCAGCATAAATACGCAGAGTACAAAGAACGTCCTGTCAGCGTTGCCCAGAGCACAGCCCTCAGCAGTAAAGGGAAATGACAATTTGAGTCACAGGATGAGGAACAGAACCAAATTTGGGACTTGCAGGAAGCACAATGCTCTTCATTTTCTTTCACACCTTCTATTTTCCTCCAGCCAGACTCTGCCCTCTCACACAGTTTCTAAAACCGGCTGTTTCTTACAGATGTCCCAAACAGCTTTACATCGAGGTGTCAGAAACCACTACAGAATGCGTAACAAAGGGCTGCTTAGGGGTCTACGTTGGAGTCAAAATGGCGGCATATGTGTTAACTCAAGTTTTCTTAGGAAAAGAAACTGAAAACTTCCATTAGCATGTTCTGCCTTACCACACTAAATGTTCAAAATCCAGGGTGCCAAAATATCAAATGTGGAGTGACCACTGATTAAAATCCAGATGGTGAGCCTACCAGTGGAGAAATTAAGGAAACACATGTTTTTATAAACGTAAAGTGCACACCACGGTGCCACAGGAACCCAGAGTGTGGCTGATACACCACCAGTGCATCAGACCCAGAGTGACCGTCGTCCCAGCTTTTCAAAAAGCATCCTGCTCCTGAGTCTGGAGAGCCAGGTACGTGGGTCCCCACATGCTCTCTTTACCGCAGAAGGAGCGCGGCAAGCACACTAGATTAGCCATGGACGCCATTGTCTCGGGACAGCTTTCAGGAGGTCATCTTTATAGGGACTCCATACCCGTCCCCTTATCTGCAAATGCACTACAGCCACTCACTAGTGGTGACCAGCCATTTATCCCAAACCAAACCAAACCAAGCCCCATGCTGAAGACCGCTCGGCAAGAGCAGCAGCCCGTGAAGAGTTCAGTGACAAGTCTTTCGGCTCAGCTGACCTGCGTCAAGGTGAACTGAAGTGGCAGCTCACCAGTTCCGGCTCTAATCTGACTCCCACCCCCAGATCACACTGTGGCTACCAAGTAACTCTACCCAAACTGACCTTTCAGGGCTCAGGGAAGTGACTTTTTTTTATTATATGGCACAGTTTGGCACAGTTATGTCTTTAGTCTTTGGGGAACTTTGATACTGTCCAAGAGTAGTATATCTTATTTTTTCCTTTTTTCTTTTTTCTTTCTTTTTTTTTTTTTTTAAAAACAGATGGCCAAACCAGGACATATACTAAAAAAAAAAAAAGGAAGGTTACTTACCTGAGCCCTAACATCCCAGCTACCATGGAATCCTGTTGGAGCTGGTCTACAGAAGCAAGATGTATTCTGGGGAGTCACATGTCACATCAAAGCAGGAACTGGTGAGTCTGTATTTTTATGGAGCCTAAAACAAAGAAAATTGTAAGTTGAAAGCCCCCATTGTGCTGCACGACCTTTTTCCCAGGGCTATTTGGGACATATAGACAAGGTACTATGCTAGTTCCCGGCCTGCCTAGCTAGAAACAAAGTACAGACTGCAAATCGCTGGCACATAACACACAATGCTAAAATAAAAGAAAGATTCATTCATCCGTGTTAAAATCGACACTATCATAAGTCTCGTCACCTCTGGGGAACACTTTTCCCTCAGTGGTGATCTCTGGGAAATATTTCTGCCACCAAGTCACACAGCAATACTCACAGAGAGAATACATGTTCAAGAGAACATGCATGATCAAATCATCACCCCAAAAAGCATACGCAAAACCAAGAGGCAGAGTCTCCCTTCTTTTACCAGCAGCTAAAGCTGCAACAAGCTGCTGTACCATCGTGTAAAGGGGCTTGAAACCCAAGAGAGAAAAAGCAGCACCAATAGAAACCAAGAGCCTGGGGAATCCACAGACATCACCCAAAATATGGAAGTCCATTTTGGACCAAGCACTTTGAAACCTGTCAGATCAGTAAGTTGCAAGGTTCAACAAACTAAGTTATTAGTTTGATAGTTTCCCTTTTGCTTTTGAATCCATGTTCAAAAAAGAATTTTTGTCATATTAAGATAACCATCATTCCTTTGTTAAAACCTAAACTGCCCCATATTAGCTAATCTCTGACACCGTGACTGTCCAAGTGCAGCATTTTTATCTCAGACTAAAAAAAAGACTAGAGCGCACAACTGAGAAACTATTCCCACAAACAATTACTCGTGCAATCAAATCCAGAGAAAGGGCAATATCAACCCTGGCTTTTACTGCTGGTCTGTAACTACTGCTGGTCTTTAACTACCAGGATGGTACAAGGCTTCATAATTCCCTTAAACAAATATTCAAGTCACAGAATGCTTTGAAATCCCAGAAGTCAAGTTAACAATATTACTCAGCTAGTTGGATAATAAAAATCAAACCAGTATCCTGGCTGAGAGATCCTGGAGAAGTCATAATGTCTCAAGGCTACAATTTTTTTACTTGTAGTGAGGGAGCTGGACTAAGGTACCTTCCAGCTCTGAAAACTTGAGCTGGTTGCATAAATCAAGATTTTATTTAAAAACAAAACAAAATGAGATCAGTTAGGTGAAAACCACAAGAAAGCAGTGATCTGCAGGTCCATATGTCTAACATCCCCAGCTCTTACAGCAAGGGCGTCAAGTGAACCCTTACTAAGCTTGGTCTGACCAACTTCTGAGGTAGTAACAAGAATCCAGTTGTCTGCAGTGACTGCAAAACAGCTACACGACTACAGTGATGACACATTAACATGCACAGACACCCAACATCAGTGTGCTTTGAAGAAGTGATAAAGGCCGAGGTTTTATTGTCTAACAGAATGGGTGCCCCACTTTGGTATGGGCAGTGGAGATGGCCTGCCCACGGCCAAATTCCCATTCCCGCTCAGTTATCCCACACGCCAGACCTACCATCAAACTCTTCGAACAAAGTGTTTAAGCAATGGCCTGCAAAGAAAGGCTTTGCTTCTGAAAAGTGTCCTTTTAAGAGAAAGGCCAAAGGGAGCGGGTGAAGGCAGAAGAGCACAACTTTTGTACAGCAAGCCAAAGGAGAAGGCGCCCACTTACATCTGTTCTGCCTGAAACAATGTAAAGGCATGGCAGTGACAGCTGCCGTTTGACTGTAAAGGGCTGGTACGGAAGCATTAAGGACAAGGTCCTTCGGATGGAGTGGCAAGAATGCTCTGCCCGAGAAAAAAAGATTATGTGTGTCAGCTGCCGGAGGCCGGTCTGTACGTGCAGTCACCATAATCGAGGGCGTGGAGAACACGCAGCCAGCCTGCCCCTAACACTGCAAATCGCAGTGCTGATGCTTCTGGAGTCTACAGCACAGCCAGAGGGCTCCCCGGCCCGGCTTCTAATCCCCCACGCACTGAAAATACTAGTTACTTGGAACGTCAAACATTTTATGGGCTATTCTCCTCATGGACAGCCAAAGCAGCCTGGCTACACAAACTGTTCTTCGCCACTCATAAGGTTTTCACTAACATTCATCCTTATAAAGATTAAATTAAGGCCTCTAAGACACATCATTTATCATGAAAACAGTCCCAAGAAGGTACTTTAGGGTTGGAAACCAGACTCAAGTAAGAAACTAATAATTTTTACCTCCGTTGTTTTTTTTAACTCTAAGTTAAAGAAACAAAGTTCTCCGTCCATCTCCAGGTGGGGGCAACCACATATTGGAGTCACCTAACCAGCTTTTGGGTTTTTTCCCCCAAACTACACAGCTTGTCTAGCCCACCCCCACCCCAGCCCACTGGAAACGACTCTAGTTGGAAGCTGTAAACATGTAAACACAAAATTAAAACTTGTATCCTAATCCTCCAGACAGATCCACCTCAGGAGTCAAACAGCAAAAAGGTCAAAATAGGGTTTACTCACGATGCTTTCCTAGCAAGGGAAAGAAAAAAGATCTGCCACTTTAGATTTAAAGCATTCCAAGCAATGGAAAAAAAAAAAAAAAAGGAATTAGTACGGTGTGATAGGCCAGTACCAGCAAGAAAGCAAGCCGTACAAGGTTTCTTCCAGCTGTTAGGACATGCTGACTTTAGATGCCGCCAGGCACTTTCCAGAGAAACTCTATTCTGGAAGACGCCTAGACTTTAAAGGGCTAGGGGTATGACAGACAACTAACTGGAGGGGCACCAGAGACCGCCACATCGAAGACCTAGTCTTGTCACTTCTTAGGTGCAGATATACAAACCTTGAAATCTTGGCGAAGTGAGGCCTGTGTATGGACATGCACGTATCCCAGTGACTGGCCACCTATCTGACCTGCCGTGAATGGGTGACTGATGGCAACTCTTTTTAATCAACATACAAAAGCCAATCAGCCTTCTTCTAGATTGTGCTGTCCAAGCTGCTGACGTGTTCAGTTAGGAAAAACAAAAGCAAGTGTGCCTTAGGCCTTCTGACTGGGATGTGAAGTAGAAGTCCTGAAAAGCCCATAAATAAGCCTGTTTCTTGAAATCTCCGGTGGAGATTCCCAAAAGACCTAAAATATCCAGACCCTGTCTTTTTATAGGGACCCAGCATATTTCAAAAGACCCAAGGGGGCCAGCTTAATCTTGCTAGTCCAGCCACAGAACCCAAACCTCCCTCTAGAGTAATAACTGACTATCAACAGTTCAATTTGACTAGAGAGATCTAAATATGCTTCATTTTTATAGTAAAACAAAATGCCTCAAACTTGTCAGAGTCCTACAAAGTCCAAGCCAGCCAGCTCCACACTTGGTAGGTTTGATTACGTGATCACCAACCATTCTCTTAATTATATCCTATAATCTCACCAATTTGGGTCACTGATCTGCACGGTGGAGACATGACGTGTGAATGGCTCGGCAGAGCCCATTCCTGTTACTGGGAAAATAAAGCTGAAGTACCATGAGTCAGGAATATCATTTTTATGGTGGAGCCCACTGCTGCTGGGGCCAACCCACACCCGAACACACTCACACAACAGAAGCCACTGACACAGAGGGGAAAAGGGAACTTGCCCTGTACTCCACAGCAAGCTTTCCCCCTCAGGGTCCATACTTATCAACGTCATAAACGGTCTCCTCCGTGAGATCAGTCCCTTTAGACTCTTCCCAATGACCTTAAGTCTTCAGAGCAAAACCCCAGCAACGTTGCCACCGCCACAGAAAAGTCACCTGAGTTTCAGTTGAGGTGATTCAGTCATAACCGAACTAAAAAGAGAATCAACTTTCAGGAAAATCGACCGGAGTCGCAGCAGTGCATGCAATAAACTTGCCCCGTCGGGCCCTGGTGATCTTGTGCAGGATGCACTCCGGGGCTACGGGAGCCCATTGCACACTATGTCCCATTACACTTATGTAACTGGAAGCTCGCTGCTGGGGGTGGGGGGGGAGGACGGGAGGGCGCTCATATTCCGAAACCACGGCACCCCAAAAGGCCCTCCGAGCTCCCCGGGGCCGCGTTCACGCCGAGGAGCCTCCAGTGCCGCCGGCCCACGAGTCCCCTACCCCCGGCTCCTGCAGGGAACTACAGCCACCTCTTTATGATGAGTTGTGGGACCCAGGAACACCGTGCCTAGTCCCCTTAGTGGGTGGACCATCGTTCTCACCCACTTCTTCCCGCGAGGCGCGGAAAGGCGATGGTGGACTGACTCGCTTCCAGTGGGGGCAGAAAGTCATGGAATGGGCGAGAAGGAGGGGGAGGCAGAACCGGGAGAGATGGGGGTGAGAGCGCAGGAGCCCTTGTGGCGCACTCTCCCGACGGCAGGCGAACTGCGCACGCGCACCGGCGGGGGGGCAAAGTAACGGGAGAGGGGGCGCGAGAGGGAGGGCGAGGGAGAGCGCGAGCCAGGGAGAGGCCGGGGCCGGGGGCGCGGGCGCGCGACGGCGCCGCGGGCCCGAAACCCCGAGAAGGGCAGGACGCGCGCGCAGCACGACCAGCGGAGCCTCGGCGCCGGCGACAGGGGCGCCCACGGGGCCGGCGGCCGGGATGTGCGCCCAGGGCGGGAGCGAGTGGGGCCGGAGGCCCGGACGGCGGCCCCGCAAGACCGCGCCGAGGACGGTCACCCGCGAGCGCGAGTGACGGGCCGCGGGGGGAGCCACCAATGGAGGCAGCAGGCGGGGGAGGGGGAGGGTAGAGAGGAGGGACGCCATCCGCCAGGCGAGTCGCCCGATCCCGCGGGCCCCTCCCGCGCCACGTCCCGCCCCTGCCCCCCTCCCCCCAAGGAAGGGTCCCCGCCCGCGGCCTCGGCGGTACCACTCACAGTCTCTCCTCCTCGCCTCCTCCTCCTCCTCCGCTCGGCGCGGCGGCGGCGGCGGCGGCCATTTTCCGGACGGCTTTTACCACAGCCCTCTCTCCGAGAGGAGGGAGTGCGCGCGCCGCCGACGCCGAGACCCCGCACGGCGCGACGTCGCGCCCCGCCCTCCCGCCGGCCTGCGCGCTGCTGCACCTGCGCGCCCGCGCCCCGCCCCCGGCCCCCGGCCCCCGCCCCGCGTCGCACCGAGCCCGCCCGCCACTGGCTGCGAAGGCCGTGGGGGGGCGGGGCCCCGGCAGCGTGGCGGCGAATTGGCGGGAGTTTCTGTCAGTGACCGCCCGGGAAAAGAGGGCGGGGCCCTCGGCCCACCAGTGATTGGCTGCTGCCCGCCGTCATTTTGGGAAAAGAGGCGGCAGGGCCCCTGAGGGGCTGGCTTAGTGGGCGGAATTTGAATGTGAAGGATTAATGGGTCCTTGCGGATGTTGGGGCGCACGAAGGCCTAGCCTCGGCACGCTTGCTTGCGCGGCCCTGCTGGGCGGGTGGCCCGCTGTCCACAAACGCACAAAGTCCGCTGAAGGACCTCCGCCACCTCACCCGCATTGTCTCACTAGCACTGCCTTCAGCAGAAGCAGGGGAGTCGCCTGCCCTGGAGCCTGACGCTGTTGCAGCCGAAGGCCCTCGGTTTCTCGCCTCTGAGCCTGCCGCGTGCCAGACACTCAGAGGGGCGGGGACGAAACCGACGGACAGATCCCAGCCCCTGGCTTCGTGGGACTCTGGTGGGGGGACGGGGGGAGAGGATGCCTGCGAAGGCCGCGGAGACTTGCAATGGTTGGAACACCTGGTGGGCCGGAGGTGTGGGCAAGGGGCGCTGGGAGTGCACGGGAAGGGAAGCTTGGCTCTGCCTGGAGGGGAGAGGGCAGACTGCCCAGAAGAGGGGATTTGGGAGCCGAGATCCGGCAGTTCTGATTCAGGAAAATATTTCTGGGTATGGGAAAAGTTTCAGACAATGAGACGGTCAGGGCAAGACTGGTCAGGTTCCTTACCCTAACGCCGTTCAACGGCCAGTTCCCCCGGCGCTCCTTGTTCTGCTGCTATGCCTAGCAAAGAACCTGCTGATTCTGATTGGGCTCTTCTCCATTGCGTTCGGTTATTGAGTACCTACTGCGTGCCAGGCACCGATCCAGGCTCTGGAAGTACAGGCGTGAGCAAGGCGGTGAACTAACCTTCTGGGCAAGATTCAGCCTAAACATATAAATGAGTGTGTAGCATAATGACACTGGGTGATCGGGGCTCTGAAAAAGATAAAGCCAGGGAGAAGGAGGTGCTATTAGATAGCCGCAGGCTCTCGCCCTCATTTTATTCCCCCATATGGCTATCTGGGGGGAAAAACAGTCCAGGCAACTGCAAAAGCCCTGAGAAGAGACTATTCCTGGCATGTTGGGGACTAAGAAGGAGGCTTATGTGGCTGAAGAGGGGTAGGGAATGCAGTTGAAGAGGCAGCCAAGGCCTCCATATCAGATTCCAGATGCATTTTCAAAATTGAGCGGAAAGGATCGGATGGAGGGTAGAGAGGAAGAGAAGAAGCAAGAACGAATTGCAAGTTTTGGGCCGGGGCAAGTGAGTGACTAGGGGGCCTTTCACGAGATGGGGAAAACTGCAGGACAAGCATGTTTTTGGAGGTGCAGATCCAGAATTCCATTTTGGCCATATTAAGCTTGGGATTCCTATTAGACATGCAAACGGAGAGGTTGAGCAGGTGGTTGGGTGTATGACCCTGCAGCTCAGAGATGCAGCAGAAGCGATCAACAAGTCAACAGACTAAACATCCAACTCAAGAAGCTCTAAAAGGAACCACAGAGAAAACCCAGAGAAAGTAGGAGGAAGAAAAATAAGGATGAGCAGAAATGAATGAATTAGAAACATAGGTTTGAGAGGATTGAGAAAATCAAAAGCTGGTTCTTTGAGAAGCTGAAAAACAAAAGCCAACTCTCCAACAAGCTGGACATAATGACAAAGAGACAAGTACATAATATTATGAATGAAAAGAGGCTGTAACCACAGACACAATAGAGATTTTTATTTTTAAAAAGGATTATTATGAGCAACTGCATGGCAGTACATTTGAAAACATAAGCAAAATGAATAAATTCCCAAAAAAGTACAGCTTACCAAAACTGACTCTAGAAAAAGAAAACCCAAATAGACTGCCAATAACCATTACAGAAACTGAACATGTATTGAAAAAGTCTGCCCACAAAAAACCCAGACCCAGAAAGCTTTACACAGGAGTTCTTCCAAATCTTTAATTAGTGGGTAATGCCAATCATACATAGAGTTTCTCAGAGAATAGGGAAAGAAAGGTATCTCTCCAAACGTATTTAATAAGACTAATATTGCTACTCTAATGAGACAGGGAGAGTATGACAGTGGATGGGCAAATAGGTGTAAAAACTCTAAGCACAACGTTGATAAACAGAATCTTGCAGTATATGAAATAAATACTATATCATAACCAAGTTGAGCTTTTTCCTAAGAATGCAAGGATGGTTTGTTTTTTGTATGTCATATTTTTATTTCTTCAAATTTGTTACTTATTGGAAATGACTGAAATAAAAAATATAATTGAGTCCCATCATCATCATCATCATCATCATCATCACCACCATGGAAATGGCTTTAAGAGAAAACTGGTCAGTTGAATATTATTTCTTCCCATTTTCCACCAGTAAATAGTTGCCATTGATAAATAGGCAACCGTCTGCCGAAAATGCTCAAGATAAATTATATAATACATCATGTCAGTTCACAGGGGGAAAACACACTAGAAAATAACTTATGTGAACTTCTTGATTTCATCATAGAAGACAAGCACAAGCCCCTGAGAACACTGAACCATGCTCCCTTAAAGAAAGCTTTGGAGCCATCATCATGAGCAGCCTTCTTCCAGCAGTCATGCATGCCTGTGTACATATCATTTCCTTTATGCCCTGACTGCATCCTATCCATTTGACACCATTCGTTGCCGCATGAGGATGCAATCATGTTGACAGAAACGGGGAGGTGGGCAGGTGTGGCACGGGGCTGGGAACTGGCTTTGACTCCCAGATTCTGGACAAGGATGGTTTAATATTAGAAAATCAACTTAATGAGATTTAAGGGGAACAAATCATATGATCATTTCAATAGATACAGAAAAGGTGCTCAATAATATTCAACACCTACTTACTATTTATTTTAAAAAATTCATATTCTTTATTACCATAGCTTTGGCTATACTACTTACAAACTTATTTGCCAAAGAGCATTTACCCCCTTGTTATCTCAGTTTTAAAAAATATTTTTAAAGAAGCTTTAGATGACATAAATGTTACTTCAGAAATACAGGGGATTCCCATATACACCACCCCTTCCCCCTCTCACACTTTCCCACATTAACATCTTTCGTTAATGTGGTACATTTGTTATAATTGATGAACACATATTGAAGCATTACTCCTAACCATGGACTATAATTTACGTTATTGTTTACTCTTTGCCCCACACAATTTTAGAGGTTATGACAAAATGTATAATGGCCTGTACCCATCATTGCAATGTCATGCAGGGCAATTTCGATGTCCTGAAAACGCCCCCATGTTACACCTATTCTTCCCTCTCTCTCCCCCCTCAGAACCTCTGGTGGCCACTGCCTTTATATCAATGATATGAGTTCTTCTATTGCAAGAATAATAATAAGTCTATAATAGAATAATAGTAAGTCTACTTTAGTCCATTGTTCATTCCCCCATCTTGAGGATTTGGGGATGGGGATGCCCACTCTGTTTCTACTTGAGAGGGGGCTTAGATCCCATGGGGCAGATGGATGGAACTGTTTTGCTTGCAATTGCAGACACTCTCTGTTCCTTGGATTGGGCGTTGTCCATCATCATACCCTTGTTAGTTGTCCTGGTCAACACCTACTTATGATTTTTAAAAGGCCAGAGAACTAGGAATAGACAGGCACTCCCTTAATCTGAGCTAAGGAATTTATAAAGAACTTACAGCAAACATCATGCTCAGCGGTGTTAAGTGGAAACAAGGCAAGAAACAGAACAAGACCTGTGGTGCAGTATCATTCAGGCAAACTAAAACATACATCCTTCTGTTCTCCTTTAGACCTCATCCTTGGAGTTTCACTGTGAGGAGAAAGACCCATGAATCCCAAGGGGATCCCAACTTTCCCTGATGTTGAGACCCAGCCAGTAATAAAAATCTGGAAAATGTAATGAAAAAGAAAAAGGGATTCAACTCACTATAGCTATAAAAATGATAAAACAACTGGTAATAAACTTAATAAGAAATGCCAAATACCTATTTTTAAAAAACTATAAAACTTGACTGGAAAACATAAAAGAAGAACTGAAAAAAATTAGAAATTACCATGTTCTTGGACTAGAAGAGTCAACATAATTAAGATGCCAATTCTTCATAAATCTATCTGGAAATTCTTTACCACCACAATAAAAATCCAGGAGTTTTTATGGACTGCAAGCTAATTCTGGATCTGGAAGAATACACATACAAGACTATAAGTCAATAAATATTTGAAAGAAAAATAATGAAAGGGTCTTGATAAATTCCTTACACTGAATAATTGAAACTTAAATGATACAATTTCACACTTGCCATTGAAAAATAGAAAATATTCTATAGTTTAAAGTATTTACTTTAGTAGAATTAAAAATGGGATAGTTTTTAAAGTGGGATTATAACATCTTTTAAGTGAGTCCCATTAAAAATGGGACGGTAGAAGATTAAAGACAAGGAAAATATAGTAGAGATGACAACCAACAGAGAACCAAAAAACAGAAGGATTGTATCAATATGGTAGACCAAGCACAAACTTCTACCCCATCTGTCCTAAAAATCCTTTAACTGATAGAAAGTATGTGTTTTGGAAAAGCAAATCCAAAACGACAATGGAAAATGAGAAGGGCACAACAGATAGTCCAAGCATTTAGAACTAACATCTTAGAGGATACCACAAAAGCAGAAAACCAAATTTGTTTCAAACTCTCATAGGACATTTCCTAAAGTTGCTTATGCATAGACCCCCCTGAAAACAATATCTGTAAATTCCAGAATGTAGAAATCACGTAGGTCACAGTCTCTGACAACAATTCAATAAAATTAAAAATTAGGAATAAAAGGATGGGCAAGAGCAAAACAAAACAAAACCAAAAAGCCACACTCTACGTGGAAGCTTTACAACAGGCTTCAAAATAGCTCTTGGGTTAGAGGAAATAAAAACTGAAAGTGCAAACCTCCAGAAATGAACGAGAGTCCTATGTATTAAAATATGTGAGCTATGTGGCCAAAGCGGTCATCTAGAAAAATTAATAGTCTTAACATTGATTAGAAAATAAGAAAACATGCATATATATTTATTTACAAATATTGGTATGTATTATGAAAAATTTGATTTTTACCCACAATAAAAAATAAATAAATTAAAAAAAAAAGAAAATAAGAAAACAGTTAAGAAATGAATTTATTCTGATACAAGACAGCATGTGTCTTATGTCCACACACACAGTTTTCCTTTTTTTACCCTTAGAAGCCCATTAAAATAAAAATATAGAGGAACAGAAAAGAATAAACCCATCCGAGTGAAGAGAATGTGGTGAGGATTCGGACAGATTTCAACAGTTTTTTGGAAAGACGATGGGAATTAGTTGATGAATAAAACAGGCAGGAAAAATACAGCCTAGCTTATTTAACAAGGATGCTACAGAGGAGGTGGGAGCCAGTTTGCCAGACACAATAGCAGAGTCGGCTCTGCATCAGCAGGTCTGAAGGCGATATATGAAGTGGGACTGAGCACATGAGGATTAATTGAAGGGCCAAATACAGGATGGTGGTACTCGTTGGAACCTCCTTCCCCCCACCAGACAGCTGAGCTGGTAGCTGGTACAGGCCTGTGGGGAAAATGCCTGACAGCTCTCTAAAGAAATTGAATGAAATGGCTGTGAAAGCTAAGGCTTCTGGTGTGGATCTTGGCAACTCTGGAACAATTTTCTCCTCGTTTTAGCATTTGAGGGATAGGAACCCTGTTCCTCAACTCCCTGCCATATACAGAGGAGGATCATAGCCGTGAAACAGATCTATTTACCCAACATCAGATTAAAGCCACACTAAACCAGCCAGTCCCTCTTTATTAAATATAAACTGACCACTACAGATCACCAGAAACAGGAAGAAGACTTAGCATAAGAAAGAGGCAAGATAAACATATAGGGAAAAAAAAGAACTTAGAGGAATCCCAGAAAATGTGGGGAACATATGAAAAAATTTTAAGTATATTCAGAGAACTAAGAGAAAATATTGTATTCACAAAACCTGGAAGAATATTATGTAAAAGGAGCAATCAGAGAATGAGAAATAATTCTTGGAAATTAAAATGTGCTTATTAGAGGTTCAAATTTCAATAGAGGGAGATGGCTGTGGCTCAATCAGTGGGGCTCCCATTTACCATATGGGAGGCCCCGGGTTCGGTTCCCGGGACCTCCTGGTGAGGGCAGGCCCGCCCGGACGGCGTGGTTGGCTGACCCGGTGAGCACAAGCGGCAAGGGGGGAATAAATGAATAAATAAATAAAATCTTAAAAAAAATTTTTTTTCAATAGAAAGATTTAAAGATAAAAATGAAGAAGCCTCCCAGAAAATAGAACAAAACAACAGAGACAAAAGAGAGAAAAAACATAAGGGCTCAGAAGAATGGTCTAGGAAGTCCAGCAACTACTAATGTATTCTTGAAGGATAAAAGCACATAGAAGGAACAAGAATCAGAACGGCATCAGACTCCAAAATGACATTGGATTAAAGACAATAAGACAATGCTTTAAAAATTCCAAGGGAAAATGATTTTCAACTCAGAATTTTAAGCCCAGCCAAAACAGCCATCAAAATGTGATAACAGAATAAAAATACGTTTAGACATGCAAGAGCTGAGAAGGTTTACCTCTCAAATATCCTTTCTAAGGAAGCTACTTGAGGATGTTCTCCAGCAAAGCAAGGGTGTAAGCCAAGAAAGAAGATGTAGTCTCCACAAAACAGTGGATCTAATCCAGGAGAGCAGTGACAGGAAATACCAGTGATGCCAGCTGGGCAGAAGGCCTGATTGGCAATCAGTCCAGACTGGAGTAGGAGAATGGCAGGCTCTGGAAGAGAGGACTCCAAGAATATTTTTTTTAAAGTGCGTGTGTGAACTCAACATATTAGATGGTGTGACAGTGAGTTGGAAGAAAAGTGGATCTAATAATGATAAATAATATAGGAAAATAAGGAAAATGCTACTAGAATCACCAGGAAAAAAAAGAATTGTACAATAAAGTTATGATCAAAGTAAGAAGCAAAGGAATATATATCATAATTTTACCAAATGATGGTGTGTAAGAAAAGAGAATTCACTGGACCTTGATGCTAGGGAAGTTCTCTTTTCAAGTGGCCCAGGGGTCATCACGTTCAACTTACAGAGGAGGAAATGTAATCCTAGCACCCTTCTTGATCTGGCATTGAAAAATATTTACATAGGCATCATAATGTGAATTTTTTTGTTTGTTTGTTTTTCAACTTTTAGGGTCAACCTATACTCAAAACATGGAAGGACTAGTTGTTTTTGCAGGATGGGATGTGAATGTTGACTCTGACAATATAAAATTAGAGTGTAGACTTTGTCAAGAAGGTGAAAAGGCAACCCACTCAATAGGAGAAAATGTTTGGAAACCATATATCTGATAAGGGTTTGATTTCCATGCTGTATAAAGAGATCATACAACTCAACAATAAAAGAGCAAGCAATCCAATTTAAAGATGGGCAAAAGACTTAAATAGACATTTCTCCAAAGAGGAAATACAAATAGCGAGAAAGCACATGAAAAAATTTCATTATCACTAGCTATTAGGGAAATGCAAATCAAAACTTCAATGAGATACCATCTAACACTGCATAGAATGGTCATTATTGAAAAAAAAAAAAAACACAGAAAACAAGTGCTGGTGAGGATGTGGAGAAATAGGAACACTCCTTCACTGTTGGTGGGAATGTAAAATGGTGCAGCCTCTGTGGAAGTCAATTTCACAGTTCCTCAAGAAGCTAAAGATAGAACTGCCATACAATCAGGCAATCCCTCTACTAGGAATATATCCAGAAAAACTGAAAACAGGGCCGCATACAGACATTTGCACACCAATGTTCGTTGCGGCATTATTCACAATTGCCAAAAGATGGAAACAACCCAAGTGTTCATCGACCAATGAATAGATAAACAAAATGTGGTATATACATACGATGGAATACTGTGCTGCTGTGAGAAGAAATGAAATTGGGACACATGAGAACATGGACGAACCTTGAGGACATTATGCTGAGTGAAATAAGCCAGACACAAAAGGACAAATATTGTGTGGTCTCACTAATATGAACTAAATATGAGGAATAAACACATGGAGTTAAAACCTAGACTGTAGGTTACTAGGAGACAGGATGAGAGCTGAGAAGGGGCACTGATGCTTATTGTATGTAGAATTTTCAATTAGCTTGACTGTGAAAGTGTGGAAATGGATGGAGTTGATGGTAACACATTATAGTGAGTACCACTAACATGGCTGGTTTATAAATGGCATCGTGGCTGAAAGGGGTGGTCTAGGAATGTGAATGTCAATTGAAAGAAAGCTAGAGAATAATCTAGAGATTGAATAACAGTGAACCCAGAGGTGGAAGAGGATTGTGGTCGATAGTACAAATACAAGAAAGTTTTTTTGAACTAGAACAAATGTACGGCACTGTAAGAATATGGTAAGAATATGGTGATGCATGGGGAAAATACAATTAATATAACATATGGACTATAGTTAACAACAATATTGTAATATTCTTGCATCAATGTCAAAGCAGGTAGTATATCAACGTTAAGGATCAATAATAGGGAATAAGGATATTATTTAAACTTACAAATGACTAAATATAACAGTATAAATATTAAATAAGGTCTGTTGGGTTCTCAAAGACCACCCTCAGTTTCAATAATTCACTGGAAGGACTCACAGAACTCAGAAGAGCAGTTATACTCTCATGATCACTGTATGTTACGGCAAAAGGCTGCCGAATAAAATGAGCAAATGTAAAGGGCACGTAGGCGACTTCCGGGAAGATGGCGGACTAGTAAGACACGGGAATCTCTTCTCCAGAAAAATAGCTAGAGGACAAGCTGAAACAGCCCCGAAAAAGATCTTCTAGGGTTTAGGTCACCAGGTGAAGGCTGCACACCACCCAGAGGAGAGAGGGACAGAAGAGGGAAATCGCGACTACAGAACTGGGAGTTGCAAGTAGTAGCTTCTGCTGCTGCCGGCACCCTCCCCCACACTCTTCAGAATTCTCAGGCCCCTGGGCCTGCGACCACAGACAAAGGGGGCTCCAGGGATCTGCCACTCCCGGAAAGGGGAGAGAGAGGGACACAGCCTTAGGCTGACTCAGGTTCGGACCTGAAATTTGGGCTGCAGAGCCCCACGGACCCTTCCACAGGGCGGTTTGCCCTGGGAGCCTGGAAAGGACCCTTCCACAAGGCGGTTTGCCCTGGGAGCCCGGAAAGGACTGGAGAAATCCGACCCTCGCAACCTCCCTCTCTTCTAGCCTGGCTAATTGTTGAGGACACCACGGGAGAGGGGAGAGAGAGCCTGGGGCTGACCCTGCTTTGGACTCCCAGGTTTGGTCTGCCCTGTCCGGAGAGCCCTTCCAGGCTGGGTGGGGCTGCGCCATTGTTTGCCTTGGAGCCTGCAAGGGGCTAAAGAGATACAAACCTCCCAATCTCCTCCTCTACTAACAGGGACTGATTGTTGAGGATTCAGAAGGGAGTGGAAATATTTCCTAGCTGGGAAAAGGGGGGCGTTAAGAGAGAAGTCTGGAGAACTGTCTCAGAAAGTTTGAATCACAGGGCTCTTAGCCCCCAGACAACAAGCTCTATCACATTGATCTGGTCTGTGTCACAAAAAATATGCTCTGACCACGCATTGAATTGAGAGCAGCCAACAAGCGCCATCTCCTGGCAGACCAAGGAAGTACACATAAGAAAATTAATAAGTAAGAGAGTCTTTTCCTGGCCTCTATAGCCTCCCTGCCCAAGGCCCTAGGAAACGACTCTACAACCAATTACGGGGTCCAGTGCCCAGTTTTGAGCAACCAGCAGAACAATCCTAACAATCAAGGTTGAGCCAAAAATCAAAGAGCGGTGGTAACTCACAGCCTCCTGCCACTAAAACCCCATAAAAGAGAAAGAGATAGAGCATCTAAGTAAAATACAAACTAACCAGATGCCTAAGCACCAACAAAAAATTACGGGCCATACTAAGAAAATAGAAGACATGGCCCAAGAAAAGGAATACAGCAAAGTCCCAGAAGAGATGGAGAATTTGAGAGAACTAATCAGTGAGATGAGCACACATTTCCAAAATCAAATTAATGAGATGAAAGAGAATATAGTTAAAGAGATAAATGACATCAAGAAGTCATTGCGCGAACATAAAGAAGAATTTGAAATCATGAACAGAAAAGTAACGGAGTTCATGGAAATGAAAGATACAATAGGTGAAGTAAAAAATTCATTTGAAGCATACAACAGCAGACTTAAAATGATAGAAGAAAGAATAAGTGATACTGAAGACAGAGCGGCTAAAATTGAAGAGAGAAAAAGACAGAGAAAAGAATGGAAAAAATTGAGCAGGGGCTCAGAGAGTTGAATGACAACACAAAATGCAAGAACATAGGAAGCGGCTGTGGCTCAATCAGTAGGGCTCCCGTTTACCATATGGGAGGCCCCGGGTTCGGTTCCCTGGGCCTCCTGGTGAAGGCAAGCCCGCCTGCACGGTGTGGTTAGCTGACCCAAGCGAGCACAAGCAGCAGCGAGCACAAGCAGCACAATTATTTATTTATGAATAAATAAAAAAATCTTTAAAAAAAAAAAACAAAACAAACGCAAGAACATACGTGTCATGGGAGTTCCAGAAGAAGAAGAGAAAGGAAAAGGGGCAGAAAGAGTATTTGAGGAAATAATAGCTGAAAATTTCCCAACTCTCACGAAAGAAATGAAGTTGCATGTCCAAGAAGCACACCGTATCCCAATAAGAATAAATCCAAATAGACCTACGCCAAGACACATATTATTCAGAATGTCAAATGTAAATGATAAAGAGAAAATGCTCAGAACAGCAAGAGAGAAGCAAACGATCATGTACAAAGGACGTCCAGTAAGACTTTGTGCAGATTTCTCTTCAGAAACCATGGAGGCGAGAAGACAGTGGTATGATACAATTAGGAAACTGAAAGAGAAAAACTGCCAGCCGAGAATTCTTTACCCAGCAAAACTGTCCTTCAAATATGAAGGTGAATATAAAGTATTCACAAACAAAGAGAAACTAAGAGAGTTTGCAAAAAGAATCCACCTTTGAAGGAAGCCTTAGAACCTGAAAGAAAAAGACAGGAGTATAGAAGAAAGAAAAGCAGAAAGGATAACCAAAAGAGTAAAAAGAGAGACAAAAATAAGATGACATATGAAAACCAAAGAATAAAATGGAGGAAATAGTGCATTTTCAGTAATATCATTAAATGTGAATGGATTAAATTCCCCAATCAAAAGATACAGGCTGACAGAATGGATAAAAAAACATGAACCATCCATATGCTGCTTACAAGAAACTCATCTCAGACACAAGGATACAAGCTGGCTGAAAGTAAAAGGCTGGAAAAAGATACTCCATGCGAATAGCAAACAGAAAAGAGCAGGGGTAGCTATACTTATATCAGACAAAACAGACAAACAAAATGCTAAAAATTGATAAGAGATGCGGAAGGCCATTATATATTAATAAAAGGGACGATCCTCCAGGAAGATATAATGATCATAAATATCTACGCACCTAACCAGGGTGCCCCAAAATATATGAGACAAACTCTGGTAAAACTGAAGGGAGAAATAGACATTTCTACAATAATCGTCGGGGACTTCAACACCCCTCTCACATCATTAGATAGAACAACTAGACAGAAGATCAACAAGGAAACAGAGAACTTGAACAATATGATAAACAAGTTAGACCTAACAGACATATACAGAACACTGCATCCAAACTCAGCGGGTTATACATTCTTCTCAAGTGCCCGTGGATCTTTCTCCAGGATAGACCACATGTTAAGTCACAATAAAGCTCTCAATAAATATAAAAAGATTGAAATTATACAAAGCACCTTCTCAGATCATAATGGAATGAAACTAGAAATCAATAACAGACAGGAAAAAAGGAAATTTGCAAATGTGTGGAGACTGAACAACACACTCCTAAATATTCAGTGGGTCAAAGAAGAAATTGCAAGTGAAATCAGTAAATATATTGAGACAAATGAAAATGAGAACACAACATATCAAAATTTATGGGATACAGCAAAAGGCAGTCTTGAGAGGGAAATTTATAGCCCTAAATGCCTATATTAAGAAACAAGAAAGAGCTAAACTCAAAGATTGAACTTACCCAACTTGAGAAACTAGAGAAAGAACAGCAAACCAATCCCAAAGCAAAAAGAAGGAAAGAAGTAATAAAGATTAGAGCGGAAATAAATGAAAATGAGAACAAAAAAGCAATAGAGAAAATCAACAAAACCAAAAGTTGGTTCTTTGAGAAGATCAATAAAATTGACAAACCCCTCGCTAGACTAACAAAGAAAAAAAGAGAGAAGATGCAAATAAATACAATCAGAAATGAAAGGGGGGGAAATTACAAATGACCTCATAGAAATAAAAAGAATCATAAGAGGATATTATGAGAAACTATATGCCAACAAACTAGACAACCTGGATGAAATGGACAAATTTCTAGAAACTCATAACCAACCTACACTGACACAACAAGAAATACAAGAACTTAACAAACCAATCACAATTAAGGAGATTGAATCCATCATCAAAAATCTCCCAGCAAAGAAAAGTCCAGGACCAGATGGCTTCACAGGTGAGTTCTACCAAGCATTTCTAAAAGAATTAACACCAATCCTGTTTAAACTCTTCCAAAAAATTGAAGAGGAGGGAAAATTACCCAACACATTTTATGAAGCCAACATCACCCTAATACCAAAGCCAGATAAAGATTCCACAAGAAAAGAAAATTACAGACCAATCTCCCTCATGAACATAGATGCAAAAATTCTCAACAAAATACTTGCATATCAAAAGACTTATACATCACGACCAAGTGGGATTTATTCCTGGTATGCAAGGCTGGTTCAACATAAGAAAATCAATCAATGTAATAGACCACATTAACAAGTTGAAGGAAAAAAACCACATGATCATCTCAATAGATGCAGAAAAGGCATTCAACAAAATCCAACATCCTTTTTTGATAAAAATACTTCAAAAGATAGGAATAAATGGAAAATTCCTCAATATGATAAAAGGCATATATGAAAAACCCACAGCCAACATCATACTCAATGGGGAAAGGTTGAAAGCTTTCCCCCTAAGATCAGGAACAAGACAAAAAAATTAAAGGCGTCCAAATAGGAAAAGAGGAAGTAAAACTCTCACTGTTTGCGGATGACATGATCCTGTATTTAGAAAATCCTCAAGTATCCACAACAAAGCTACTTGAACTAATAAATGAGTTCAGCAAAGTGGCAGGATATAAGATCAACACGCAAAAATCAGTAATGTTTTTGTACACTAGTACTGAACAATCTGAGGAGGAAATCAGGAAGAAAATTCCATTTTCAATAGCAACAAAAAGACTCAAATACCTAGGAGTTAATTTAACCAAGGAAGTACAGGACCTATATGCAGAAAACTACAAAACAATGCTAAAAGAAATTTAAAAAGACCTAAACAAATGGAAAGATATTCCGTGTTCATGGATTGGAAAAATAAATATCATGAAGATGTCAATCTTGCCCAAACTGATTTATAGATTCAATGCAATACCAATCAAAATCCCAACAGCTTACTTTACAGAATTAGAGAAGGCAATTACCAAATTCATCTGGAAGGGTAAGTGCACCCGAATAGCCAAAAGTATTCTAAAAAAGAAGAGCAATGTGGGAGGAATTTCACTGCCTGACCTTGAAAAATATTACAAAGCTACAGTGGTCAAAACAGCATGGTACTGGCATAAAGATAAACATATCCATCAGTGGAATAGAATTGAGAATCCAGAAATAAACCCTCACCTATACAGTCAACTGGTTTTTGACAAACCTACCAAGCCCACGCTTATGGGAAAAAACAGTCTCTTCAACAAATGGTGTTGGGAGAACTGGATATCTATAACCAAAAAACGAAAGAGGACCCCTATCTCACCCCCTATACAAGAATCAACTCAAAATGGATCAAAGATCTAAATATAAAAGCCAGGACCATAAAACTACTAGAAGAAAATGTAGGGAAACATCTTCAAGACCTTGTAGTAGGTGGTGGTTTCTTGGACCTCACACCCAAAGCACGTGCAACAAAAGAAAAAGTAGATAAATGGGACCTCCTCAAAATTAAACACTTTTGCACCTCACAGGACTTTGTCAGAAGGGTGAAAAGGCAGCCGACTCAATGGGAAAAAATATTTGGAAATCACATATCTGATAAGGGTTTAATATCCAGGATATATAAAGAGATGTTACA
>JAKSZT010053811.1:983405-1039899 GCA_026826555.1 Tolypeutes matacus
TGAAATGATGTTGGGGAAAGCACAATTTGCTGGAAATATGTGAAGAAATGGGCAGCAAGAGAAAGTCTTGTTCTTGTGGCCAAGCAAAGAGAAGGATACAAGTTGGCTAAAATCAGAATTGATGAGGTTGGTTTTCCATGTATCAAACTTGGTTTACTACAGAGAAGACTTTTTTTTTTTTTTATTGTGGGTAAAAATAAAAATTCTCACAATACATACAAACATTTGTAAAATGATATATAAATATATATGAATATATGTGTATTTGCTTACAAAAATGTTATTTATATATATATATACATATATTTTAAGAGGTGCTTAGATTACCCAAAATATTACACGGAACCCACTGGGATTTCCATGTTGGCCACCTCCCACACCTCCCACCACATCCCACACAAACATCTCCCACAAGTGTGGCCCACCACCCTCAATGAACTTACACATCCTGGAGCCTTGCCACCAACCATAGACCACAGTTCACACTGTAGACCACACTCTCTCGCACTCAGTTCTGAGTGGTGTGTGCTGATTTAAAATGGCCTACATCCGTTGCCACAACAGTACTCAGGACAAACTCCAACTCCCAAAGAAGCCCCTGTATTTCAACTGCTCGTCCCCTCCCTACCCCAAAAGTGTTAAGTGTCCACTGGATCCAGACATTTTTTCTAGTTACAATGAAAAATACACAAAATCTGATCATAAAT
This sequence comes from Tolypeutes matacus, assembly GCA_026826555.1. Classification (NCBI taxonomy): domain Eukaryota; kingdom Metazoa; phylum Chordata; class Mammalia; order Cingulata; family Chlamyphoridae; genus Tolypeutes; species Tolypeutes matacus. Next base: position 984,113 of record JAKSZT010053811.1, read on the forward strand.
TAAGCTATTGTTAATTACTCAGTTGGCAATTTAGAAAGGCCTTTCCCACCCACTCGATCCAAAATTTCAGCCGCCACCCCTATGCTGTCCCTCTCTACGACTTTACTCTTTTCTGAGCCCTTACCACTGCCTCACTTTATAGATTATATAAGGAGGTGAGATTTTGTCTCCTCCATTCAAATGTTAGCACCAGGAGGGCAGGACTGTATCTTGGCCTGTTGTAGGCAAATGTCAATTGAATGAATGAAAAAATTCCCCCCAAGCATACTTGCAATCTATCCCCTTTATTGTAAGCATCAGTAGGGACGGAGCATCTTTGTGGGCTTTCTCCACTCTTTTATCTCCAGAGTCTAGGTTATGGGCTGTGCGGGGTGTGCAGTTTAGATAGGGTGACAGGGAAGGCTTGCTTCATAGAAATGCACGGAAAAAGGTGAGGAACAGAAAACCTTCCAGCCGAGGAAGGAAAGGGCAACGCTCAGTCTTGGGGCAAGACTTCCAGGAGAACAGAAGCTGGGCAGAGCTTCCCGGTCGGGGTCTGGCCTCAGCTTCCCCGCAAGTTCCCTTCCGGGCAAGCCAGTGGGCAAGGTCACAAGTGGCTCCTGGGATGGGGATTGGGGATGGCACCATCTGTCTCTTGCGTCACAGGTCTGATCCAAACCTGGTGCCCCCAAGCCTGGGGCCCGGGGTCAGGCCGAATCCCCATAGCACCTTCTCCTCTCTCTTTGGTTAGAGCTCTTGTTTCCTGTATCCTGTCTTCCTCTTTCTTGTTTACCCCTGGGGGGGGGGCGGCATATTCTCCAGCAGTTCCCCGAGAGAGTGCGCAGGAGAGAAATCTTTGAAAACTTGCATGTCTGAAAATATCTTTATTCTGCCTTTTTATGCCCTTGACAATTTGGCTACACATAGAATTCTAGGTTGGAAATGATTTTCCTCCAGAGTTTGGAAAGAATTTTTCCATCGGCTTGCTGTGCCAGGGGCTGCCATTCTGATTCCCAACCCTTTATTTATGAACCTTTGCCCCCATCTCTCTGGAAGCTTGTCGAATCTTCCCTTCGTCCTCGGTGCTCTAAAATGCCATGATGACAAAGCTTGGCGAGGGTCTGTTTTCATCCAGGTGCTGGGCATTTGGGGAGCCTTTCCAATTTGACCACTCATGTCCTGCAGTTCTAGGAAGTGCTCTTTAATGACTCGACTGAGTTTGTCCTCTCCATTTTCTCTGTTCTCTACTGAACCTCCCAAACTGGTCCTTCCATGTCAACATGTGTTCTCTTCTATTTTTCTTCACCTCTATGTCTTTTTGCTTTCTTTTCTGAGAAATTTCCCCAACTTTGTCTTCAAAAAGTTCTGTAGTTTTTCATTTAGGATATTATGCTTATTTTCTTTCTATTTTTTATTATTTTATTTTTTAGGAGGTAGCAGGAATTGAACCCAGAACCTCATACATGGGAAGCAGTTGCTCAGCCACTGAACTACACCCATTTCCTGTTTTATTTTATTTTAATTTGTTTTTCATCTTTATGCTACTATGTCTACCCCACCCTGAGGTGGCTCCCTCATCTGTTTGCGCATTGTTTTTTGCTCATTGTTTTTGCTTGTTGTTTGCGCTCAATGTCTGTTTGTGTTGTTTGTTTTTTTTTTAGGAGGCATCGGGAACCGAACCTGGGACCTCCCATGTGGAAGGTGGGTGCTCAAGTGCTTGAGCCATATCCACTCCCCCTACTACTATGTTTTTTAAAATTCTATTTATTGCTACTATGTTTTTCATCTTCAATGGTTCTTCTTTATTTCCTGAGTGCTTTCTCATTTCGTTTGCTTGTTTCCTTTGTTTACAGAACCCTATTCTCGTTCTATGGTTGCAACACTTTGTCCTCTTGTTTCTCCAAAGATATCAAGACTATATTTTCTCTTTTGAGTCCACGATGCCAATATCATTTGGATTCTGCAGAGGAGGCACTCATAATCTTCTCGGCACCAGGCTGCCGGAGTTCTGGGGACCAAGTGGAAGAAGAGGTCTCTGCGTCCAGCACGCGGGCCTCGAACATTCAGGGAATCACCCTGTTGTGGGTAGAATGCCACTGGCCTCCGTTGGACCTGGTGCCCCACAGTTCCCTGACCCTCTGTTTGGCCCTCTCCAGGGAATAAACTTCTAGACTGGAGGCACGGTCGCCCAGAGGCAGAGAGCTGGGGAGGCCAGCTTGGGTGGCTGGCATCCTGGTTTGTCTGGGACCAGGAAGTTTCCCAGGATGCAGACCTTTCCAGTGCTCAAACCGGCTGGTAGGGTTGTTCACCTCGCACCTGACACCCTAAGTGCTTATTAAACAGCTACCACTCGGTCCTCTTTACTTTTTAAAAATTAAAAAAAAATTTTTTTCTTTAAAGAAGCTTTAGAGGGGAAACAGATGTGGCTCAAAAGGTTCGGCGTCTGTCTACCATATGGAGAGACCGGGGTTCGATCCCCGGTATCTCCCGGTTAAAAAAAAAAAAAAAAAAGCTTTAGATTACATAAATGTTACATCAAAATATAGGGGATTCCCATATACCCCATCCCCTCCCCCTCCCACACTTTTCCCCATTAACATCTTTCATTAGTGTGGTACATTTGTTACTATTTATGCACACATATTGAAGCATTGTACTAACCATGGTCTATAGTTTACATTATGGTTTATACTTTGCACTGCACAATTTTATAGGTTTTGACAAAATGTATTATAATGGCCTGTGTCATGCAGGACAATTCCAATGTCTCCAAAGTGTCCCAAGTTACACTTATTCTTCCTTCTACTTCCCCTCAGAACCTCTGGTGGCCACTGTCTTTATATCAATGTTACAAGTTCTTCCATTGCTAGAATAATAATAAGTCTACTTTGGTCCATAGTTGCATTCCCCCTTATGTTTGTTCATTCCTCCATCCTGAGGATTTGGGGATGGTGATGCCCACTCTGCTTACTTGGGCCTCATTAACGCCCAGTTCTGAGCCCTTTGAGAGTTCTGTCATCTTGTGCTCTTTCTAGGTAAGCTCAGTCAGTTCCCACTCGCCCACTGGTTTTTCCCAGCCTCCAGAACGTCGTTGCTATCGTCTCATCCCATGCCCTCCTCATTCCTGTAGATTTATCTCCTCCCCCCGAGAAAAAGTCACTTTACTATAGCTTTAAAGGGCTGCAGAATTAGATGCAAATGTTCAATCTGCCACCTCAACCTAGACTTAAATCTCTCTGTGCATTTTTACATTCGTAGAAGCTTTATTGGCAATCGCTCCAGCTGGAAACAACTCAAATGTCCTTTAGTGGGTGAATGGATAAACAAGCTGCGGTCCACCCATGGGCTGGGATTTGACTCAGGAACCAAAAGGAATGAGCGATTGGTAGTTGCGACCACCTGGACACATCCCCAAACGATTATGCTGCATAGAAGAGAAGCCAACCAAAGAAAGAGGGACCAGTGTGTGATTCCACTGATACAAAACCCTTGAAAATGCAAACTAATCTATAGTGATGGAAAGCAGATCAGAAAGCAGGGCGGGGTTGCCCAGGATTGGGGTGTGGGAAGGGGTAGGAGGGAGGGATTACAATGGGCACGAGGAAACTTTGGGGGGTGATGGAGATGGTCACTTTTTTAATGGTAAAACCCAGGTTTCACGGGTGTATACATATGTCAAACTTATCAAACCATATACTTTAGATACATAGACTTTGTTGTATGTAAACTACACCTCAATAAAGCTGTTTAATAGAAAGTGCATCAACTTTGTGCTATGGTTTAAAGAATGACTATAAATCAAACACACCACGTCACCCCTCCCTCGTCGATCACAATCCTTTCCCTCCCACTGGCTGTGGTGAGCATACCCTTGCTTTTCTTTAGAGTTCGCCATTTCAAGAATAAAATTTTAAAACAATCCGTGGAACTGCACAACACAAACAGTGAACCCTAGGTTAAACCCAGGACCATAGTTTATGGAACAATTATAAAAACGCGCTTCCGTAAATTGTAGCCAATGTCCCACGCCAATGCAAGGTGTCACTAGTAGGGTGGTGTATGGGACTTGTGCATCTTATGCATGACTGTTCTGTAAACCCACAATTTCTCTCATAAAGGGGTGGGGAAAAAAGCTGCCCGAAACAAGAGCTTACTTCTGCCTGTTTTTGAACTTTATATGAATGGTATAAAATCAGTACATTTTCTTTTGTGTCTCTCTTTTTTCACTCACTGTTATGTTTGTGAGATTTCCCCATGTTATCATGTATAGATAAAGTCGCTTCATTTACATTCCTGTATGGCATTTTGACACGTGAATACACTGCAATTGATCTATTTGTTCTACTATCGATGGGTGTGTCACCACAAATTCTGCTATGAACATTCTGGAATATTCCTCTTGAAGCGTATGTGCATGCTCTCCTGTTGGATATGCACATATACCCAGGAGCGAAATTGCAGGGTCATAACATATGTGTTTTAGATAATGCCAAACAGTTTTTCAAAGTGGCTGCACCAATTTACAATCCCATCAGCAATGTCTGAGAGTTCCTTTCACTCCACATCCTTGTCAGCTCTTGGAATTGTCAGTGTTTTAATGTTTAATTCTTGTCGATCTGGTGGGTGTGTAGTGGTATCTTACTGTGTTTTTAGCTTGCATTTCCCTGCTTACTCTTGAGGCTGAGCACCTTTTCATGTATTTATAAAATGTTCTTTCGTGAAGTGCCTGTTCAAGTCTTTTATCCATTTTTCTCTCAAGCTGTTGGTCCTTTTGTCTTTGAATTGAAATTCTTTCAAGATTTATTTTTATTTATTTATTTCTCCCCACACACACATCCCCACCCTCGTCGTTTTTGTGCTCACTGTCTGCTCTCTGTGTGTTCTTCTGTGTCTGCTTGTCTTCTCTTTAGGCGGCACCGGGAACTGGTCCTGGGACCTTGTGGAGTAGAGAGATGCACTCAATCTCCTGTGCCACCTCAGCTCCCTGGTCTGCTGCGTCTCTTAGTGTCTCTTCTCTGTGTCTGTTTTTGTTGAGTCATCTTGCTGTGCCAGCTCTCCACACAGGCCAGCACTCCTGAGAGGGCCAGCACTCGGCGTGGGCCAGCTCACCTCTCAGGCCAGCTCGCTGGGGCCAGCTTGCCTTTCACCAGGAGGGGCCGGAAATCTAACCCTGGACCTCCTATATGGTAGACAGGAACCCAATTGCTTGAGCCACATCCGCTTCCCTTTCTACTCTTGATAGGAGTCCTTGGTTGGGCCTATGTGTTACAATGCTTCTTGTATCTTGTAGAGAAATCCTCACCTACCCCTGGTAATGGAGATGGTCTCATATTATTTTCTAGCAGCTTTGTAGTCTTGCCCTTCCTATTTAGGTTTCTCATCCCTGTGAACTTGATTTTTGTATATGGTGCGAGGTAGAGGTAGTTTGTTCTCTTTTTGGAGAGTACAGTTTCATTTTTATCCCCACACGAAAGCAGTTGTCCCAGCACAGTTTATTAAAAGGTTCATCCTCTCCCTACTGCCCTGCAGCGCCCCCTCTTTTGCGTGTGGAGTGTCCACACGAGCCAGCACAGGTCTATTTCTGGGCTCTCTATTCAGTTCTATTGGTCTGCATGTCTATTCCTGCCCCCAAACTTCACTGTATTAATTGCCATAGCTTTAGAATGTGGCTTCATAGCTGGGAGAGCAGATCCTCCTCCTTGTCTTCTATCTTCAAGGATGCCCCGTGGATTCTGGAATCTATGCATTTCCAGGGAATCTTAGAATCATCTTGTTATATAATGATTTAGATAGGAATTACATTGACTCTGTCAATCGATTTGGGGAAAATTGACATCTTTACAATGTTGAGCCGTCCAATCAATGAACTAATTTAGATTTTCCTTAACGTCTCTCAGTAAAGTTTTATCATTTCCTCCAACAAGGGCCTATGAATGTTTTATAAATTTATTCCTAGGTACCCTGTGGTTTTGTTAAATGCGATTGCAAATGGTATATTCATTTTTTTTAATTTCATTTTTTGAGCCATTTTTTGCCGAAAGCATTACAAATGATTTGTATGTGTTGATTTTGTACAGCGAATTACTAAACTCTCTTAGTAACGGCAATATTTTATCTCTAGATTCTTTGGCATTTTGTGCTTGCACAGTAAATCATCTGTGTATAATGACAGTTTTTCTTTTACTTGTCTTTAACTCTTATTTATTTTTCTTGTCCTGCAGCACTAGCCAGGACCAACCAACCAATGTTGAATAAAAGTGGTGATAATATCTGGCATCCTTTCCTTGTTCCGATCTCAAGGGGGAAGGTTTTAAACTTTTTACCATCAAATACGATGTTTTCTGTAATTATTTTTTATAGACCCTTTGCTAAGGAAGTACATTTTTTATGCCTGGTTTTCCAGGAGTTTTCTTTTGAACCATGAATGGATGATGAATTTTATCAAATGTTTTTTCTACACCTATTGTGACAATCAGGCAATTTTTCGGCTTTGATCAATTTGGGAAATTATGATAAATGATTTTATATTGTTAAACCAACTTTGCACTGCTGAGATAAAATAGCTTGGTCATCATATATTCTCATCTTTATATATCGCTAATATTTTGTTTAGGATTTTTGCATCTATGCAAATGAGTAAGCTTGGCCCATAATTTTCTTTCTTGTAATGTCCTTGACAGGTTTTGGTTTCTGGGTGATGTGTGTCTTATAACAAGAATTTGGAAGTGTATCCTCTTTTTTTTTTTTTTTTTTTTTTTTTTATTCTCTGGAAGAATCTGTGTAAAACTGTAAAACTCTTGGAATTATGTATTCTTCAATATTTCGAGATCTTGCCAATGAAGTCACTGAGGCCTGAGGTGTGCTCTGGGGGACAATATTTGATAACTAATATTATAGGATTATTTAAGGTCTCTGCTTTTTCTTGAGTCAATACTGGTACTTAATTTTTCTAAGAATCTGTGCATTTCAACTGCATTTTCAGCTATATTGGCATAAAGTTATTCACACGATCCCATGGTTTTCCTTTTTACTGCATTAGTGGGGATGTGCTGTTTTCCATTCCTGATCTGGCTTATCTGTGCCTCTCCTCTTGTTTCACTTGATGAGGCTTGTAAATGGTATTAGTCCCACTTAAAAGCCCGGGAAGCTCCCACCTCTGAAGGGCAGTGCTGCCTTTCCCCTGCTCTATGTGAAATCTCCCTCTTCCCATCAATCGCATCCTCCTCCCCGTGACAGCAGTAGAGATGGGTGTGTGAGGTGGGAATGCCACAGTCACCCCATCCACAAATGGAAAAGCTTTATTCCAGACTTATGCAAAAACGCATTTCCTCCAAACTTTAGCAAAATTTTGTTATGAGGAAAAAACTGGACTTGATTGCACTGATTTCTGATTGAAGCACAGCTATGTTGCCTATTATCCCTAATTAAGAGTCCCATATCTCGCGTTCCTTGGAGATGTACCTGGGCCAACAAGACCCAGGTTTAACCCATGCAACTTATAAAGACATGACAGACTTTTAACCCTTGGGAGAGGAACCTGTTTTGCACCTATTAAAGAAACTCATCTAAACACGTCTCCTCTGAGGCCTGTCCCTGAGAACTGAGCCTTCGACCAGCATGCTTTTCTGCTGGTTGCCTCTCTGTGCTTTGCCACCTGTGCATTGTCTTTTTGGCTGGGATTCCTGGTTTAGAGGTTTCTCCCAAGGTCACATGCCATCAGAGCAGAGTCCTGCCTGACTTGGGGAGCCCCAGTTAGTCGCGGGAGCCCCCAAGTCCTCACCCTCCTTCCCAGAAGGGCTGCCACAGACCCCTGAGTTGGCCCTTGCCATTGAGTTGGCTTCTGAGCGCGCGTCTGTTGAAGTCTGGTGGCCACTCAAGCCTTCTGGTCATCTAGTCGGCTTTGATCAGTTCCTCTTCTCTCTCTGTGGGAGAGACGGAAAGTTCTGTCTTGGTGACTCATGACTGCATTCCCGGGAACACCCAGGGAAGACGTTTGGCCTCCGAATTCAGAATTTGGCTTCCAATTCAGAAACTAGAGGCCTGGATGAGGTGTCCTGTCTCCCCGGTTAGAAGTCTTGGAAAATCTGGTTGAGGGACGCTGGGAGGTCTTCTCTGTACTTGGTGAAGTCCCCTCTTCACACGGGCCAGGGCTTCCTGCCTGCGGGTCCACCATCTCTCCCTGTGGGAGTGGGGTCTGTTTACAGCTCTCTCAGCTCAAGCCATAGAACTGGTTCTGCCTGTTTTCTGTGGTCTCTGTGTTCTGTGAGCCCTGCTCACTGGCCTCTGTTGGCCAGGCACCTAAGGCGACAGGGCATGGTCTGCAGTTATGTCCTTTGGCAGTTTGAAATTATTTTATGATTCCCCAAAAGAGAAAGATAATGTTTGTAAACTAATATATTCCTGTGGGTGTGATACTCTTTGATTGCATTAAATTCAGTTGAGGGGCCTTTGATTAGATTACTTGATAAGATCAATTTAGGGCTTTTGATTGGACTACGTCACTGAGGCATGACTCAGGTTGAGTCTCTGGCCCCTTGCTGGGTCTGATATAAACAGAGACATGGACAGACAGGAAAAGGAAGCTGCCATATTTGATCCTTCAACGTGAGAGAAAAAACTCCAGTTTTGCCCACAGCTGAGTTGCAAGGAGAGAAGCCCCCAAGAAGCTCAAAGAGCTGAGGCCCAGGGAGATATGAGCCAGATGACTGATAGCTTGCAGCTGAACTCAGGAAGAAAGCGGAGCAGCTGAGACTTAGAGAAGAGGCCCGGAAAGAGACAAGCCCTATGCCTGGTTGCCCTCAGCTGAGCTCCAGGAGACAATGGTAGATTCTGGAGGGTAAGGCAGACACCTTGGCAGAGATCAGTGGCCATCTTGCTTCACCACGTGGCAGCTGACTTTTGTGAGAAAGCACCTCTGATGGTGCCTCGATTTGGACTTTTCATGGTCTTGGAACTGTAAGCTTTTACCCCAAATAAATCCCCTTTATAAAAGTCAACCCATTTCTGGTACTTGGCATCGGCAGCCCTTTGACAAACAAAGACATGCCCTTTAGGAGAGACATACGCAAGAGAGCCCCCAGCTGGAGAATGGACTCCTGGGGAGTGAGTCGAAAGCATCTGTGGTACCCTGAGCAATGCTTGGAGGGTGTAAGCCTGGAACTGGAGGGAGACAAGCATACTGGAAGGGAGCATGTGGGCTCAGAGGGGGTCTTTGGGAGCCTGGGCTCTACCTGAGCTCTCCGAGGCCGCTTCTGGTGCTGGTTCTTTCTTTCTTCCCCTCTGAAGAACCAGAGGAATCCCATGGAAATACAGAAATGAGCTGAGGTAGGAGGGAAGGCGGAGCCATGGGTGCTGGCAGTGAGGCTCTGTCCTAGCTCTGAGCCCTGGCTCACCCTCCATCCGCTCGGGTGAAGTTCTACACTTTCTGGTGTCCAGCAAAGCCTCACCTGGGAATTACTAAGCTCGTCTGCTGCATCCCCAAGGAAGACCCTGGAACTCTGTCCCCGACGAAGGCCCCCGGTCAGGGCACAGTGGTGGGGAGGGGTATCAGTCCTTATAGGAGGCTTGCTGCAGGGTTTGGTAAGATTCTTCTGCTCTGCGAGAGCAAGGTTTTCTCAGTGTAGACATATTTGAAGGACTCTAACGAGAGGAGGAGGTTACTTTGAAAGGCACATTTGCCCACCTCTGGAGCAAATGAACAGATAGGCACATGAAGTCTCTCAGAGCCAGCAGAACTCCTATTTTGGCTGGCTTCAAAGACTCCCAAGATGGGGAGCGGATGTAGCTCAGTGGTTGAGCTCCTGCTTCCCATGTATGAGGTCCCAGGTTTGATCCCCAGTACCTTCTAGAAACAAAACAAACAAAAACACCAACACTCATTGGGGAGCAGGTGTAGCTCAGTGATTGAGTGCCTGCTTCCATACAAGGTCCTGGGTCTGGGGGGTCAGATGTGGCTCAACTGGTTGGGCGTCCGTCTCCCATATGGAGGGACCCGGGTTCAATCCCCAGGACCTCCCGGTAAAAAAAAAAAAAAAAAAAAAAAGGTCCTGGGTTTAATCCCTGGTACCTCTTAAAAGAAAAAGTAAATAAAGACTCCCAAGAGGAAAACGTTTAAAAATGTAAGCCAAAACGTCCTATGCGGTGAAAGTACCCTCTTGAGAGAAACTCACAGGGAGGAAGAGTTGGGCCGGGCACCCAGCAGAAGCCCTGACTGCCTGTAGGCACCCTTCTAGCTCGGGTTGTTCTCCTTGGGATGGGGAGCAAGCAGCAGCCCTGGCCAGGCACAGGAAGCCCGGGCCACCCTCACACCCTGGCTGGTGGTGGGTGGTTGTTGGATCCTCCAGCGGCCCAACTTGTCTTTGACCTCAAGGAGATGAGCCGTGGCTCCTTGCCCCCTGCTTGGCGCGCGCGTGTGTGTGTGTGTGTGTGTGTGTGTGTTGGGGGGAGGCTGCCTGGTCATTCGATTGGTCCTGGGGGTGGAGGCTATTCGTGAAAGTCTAAACAGTGGTCCTGTTTCCTGGGGGTGGAGGAAGGCAGAGGCAATATCGCAGCACCAGCAGCCACCTAGAGGGAGTCCCGTGTACAGGGGCCGCGGCACACAGGTCACACCAAGGCCACCAAAGGGCTGGCTCCTGATGTGGCTTTAATGATGAAGATTTGTGAAGTGGAAAGAGACTGTGCTAAACCATCCACAATCAAGCATTTCAATCACCCAGGCTGGAAGACAGACTGCCTTATCTTTCTATTGGCTCTATAGAAATTTATATTACAAAACCATTGTCATACGAAGACGTGCTCAAAGAGAATGCAGCCAGAACTGTAACTAGGGAAAAAAGATTGCAGAGGTGGGTCAAGCATATAATAATAATAATACAACAATAATATTTTGCTGGCCTTTGTTATTTTTGTGGCATTTGTCAGTTTTTAACAATTTGTCATTTGTTGGGATTTCTTTTCTTATTCTAAATAAATATACACGTTTGCAATGAATTTTGTATACTTTTTCTTAAAGATGAACCCCAAATTGTATAAGCTTCGGTCTCCATAAAATATGGACCCACCTGCCCGTATATATGGTAACTTCTTTAGATAATCTAAGCAAATTAAAGAAATTGATCTTGTGGGGATGAAATCTTATCGTGGATTTCTCTGGGAAAAAAAAAAATAAGGAAAATGATAATTCCTCAATGTTCAAAAAGGAAAAGAGAAAAATTAATCAAATCTTAGAATCTTTGGTTATTATACCCTAATAAGTAAAAATAAAATATGTATAAATAACCATGTAAAATGAACGAGGGTATTCGTAATAGTCTAAACAGTGGTCCTCTTTCCGAAATACAGCCTTTCTCTCTCTAAAAAGTTTTTGGATGCGAGAGAATGGAAACCTGTTTTTTCCCCTTTGCCTGATTGCTCAGTTACAGGAGAAGCAACAAGGAAATGCACATTGTTATCTGGCCAAAATGAACAGTTAGAAAGAAGCTTCAGGCACCCCTTCTGTGTTACACCCTCTCACCGATATTGCAAGGCTTTTAACAACGTGGGGGAGACAAGGGGTGAAGTGGCCTGCCTGGCTGATGCGAACTCTTGGAGTGTTCAAGCCGGGGCTGCAAAGGCTCGCCTTGGTCAGTGAACTAATCTCGGAATGACACAAAGCCTCATTTCGGGGTGGTTAAATTTTTTGGACCACACTTATCTCGGCAGAGCCATGGTTGTACTCCACCTGGTAAAATCAAGCCAAGAAAAGAATGGAAAACTCAGATTCACTCAATACTACTCTGTAAGATAAACCCTTGGACAAATTAAATTGTGTTGTTAGTTTTCACCCAAAAGATTGCTCGGTCTTCCTCCCAATTTTATCACGCTATAGAGCGGATAAGTTATCACTTCTTTTTTCCCCTCAAGGTTTTTATATATTCCTATTGCTTGAATCTTTGACAGTAAGAAAGTATTCATGTATTACTTGAGTTGTAACAAAAAAGTGCAAGGATCCCGGCTGTTATTATTATTCATCAATTATTGAAAATAGGAATAAATTTGGTATCAGGTGCAGTTGAGGGCACAGCCCTGGCTTGGAATTCCAGCTCCACCACCCACTAGCTGCGTGAACATGGACGACTTACTCTGTGCCTCAGTTTCCTCATCTGTAAGGCTATCACTTCTTACTGTAAATATTGAAGGTGATGTAAATGTAAACATATGAGCTCAACTAAATTGAGTGACACTAATTTATGTCTTTATTTTTCAAATGGAACCTTTTGAACTCCCAACAGTCCCGGTAACTAGTCATTGTCAAGAGAGTTCAGTTTTGAGGTGTCCTCGTTCTCTGTCAATGTGAACCTACTATAATTTAAAAGATTCCCTAATCGATGGGCAAACAGACCTTGGATGAAGAATAAATTGAGGTAATTAGTGCATCACCATTACCGGGACAATCTCCAAAGGAATTAAAATTCATCGGGACAGACAGTGTGAACATAATCATTTTTTGCTTATGTATGTTTTTTTCTTTTCTTTTTTTTTTTTAAAATGAGGTACTGGGGATTGAACCCGGGACCTCGTACATGGGAAGCTCAACCACTTAGTTACATCGGCTCCCCTTATGTATTCTTGTTTACGTACAAACACAATCGTCCCTCGTGACACCTAAATCGAGAAAGTCGCTGTAGTGTAAATATTGCTTTAGGCTATGCCTGATTGTTTTAATTCCATCCTTAAAGCCAAAGTCTTAACGCTTTAAGTAACATTGCCCTCTGAACTTCTTTTTACCATGACTGGATCTGAGTGTATATTTAAATAAAGACACATAAAGGTGTATTAAGTTCATACATTTTTAAGAGCTTATGTATAATAGAGGAGAGAGGGATGGCTGCTCAGAAGTGAAATGGTCTTGGAGTAAGCAATATGTTTTCACCGTGAGGTCGTCTCCCCAGATGGCAGGTTTTTCCTCACCATGGGAGGAACACACACTTCCCAAAGCTCTATGAACAGAAGTGCTTTTATGCTCCCCCCCGCCCCGGCCACGGGTATTTCACAACTGTGGCCAAATATAAGAAAATAAGCAACTAAAGAAAACAAAGAACAAAGGCTTCCCCTTCTGTGGAGGAGCTAAAATTCCGAATGGTTATCATGTTACTTTCTACTGTGGGTTGTTATAAAATATTGCGACTCTGGTTACACTGTCAAGGCCATGGGCATTTCTTGTTCTAGGGCACCTGTGCTCTTATCTTAAGCAACTGGCCAGTCTCCTCTGGCAACGCTTTGTGATGCCGGCTTTCTCCAAGATTAATTCTCAAATTAATCACAAAGGCTCACGAGGGTCTTTTCCCCATGATGTCTTGGATAGGTGAATAGTAGGGCGAGGGCGTCAGGAAAAACTAGGCGTGATCAGAATGCTCTGAAGTTATTACAAACCACTCCAGGGGATTGGAAGACCTGCTCTGTGAGTTTAGTAAAATTTCCTTCCTTTAAATATGCCTTGTGGTGGCGGCAGCACGCACTGAAGGGTACAAACACCACTGAAAGTGATCAACAGGGCAAGTGTTAGGTTGGCTACTTGTTACCGCAATAAAAAAAATTTTAAAGCGTGTGTTTTGGTAAAAAGGAACAAAATCCTGATACATGCTCCAACACGGATGAAACTCGAAAACATTTTATAAGTGGAAGAAGACAGATATACAAAGTCACATCTCATATGTTCCATTGATAGGAAAGGTGATATGCAGTAAAAGATAAACCCATAGAGACAGAAAGCAGATTAGTGGATGCCAGGGGCTGGGGGCAGAGAAGAGGGGAGAGTGGTGGCTTAATGGGGTTCTTTTTGGGGTGATGAAATTGTTTTGGAACTAGATACAGGTCCGGTGGTTACATAACATTGCGAACGTACTCAGTGCCACTTTACAATGATTAATTCTCTTTTTTCAGGAGGTATGAGGATCGAACCCAGAGCTTTGTGTATGGGAAGCAGACACCCAACCACTGAGCTATACCCGCTCCATATATATATATATGCATATTTTAAGAGGTACCAGGGATTGAACCCGGGACCTCATACAGGGGAAGCAGGCACTCAAACCACTGAGCTACACCTGCTCCCCATTAATTTTTTTTTTAATATTAGAGAAGTTGTGAACTTACAAAACAATCATGCATAATGTGCAGAATTCCCGTACATCACCCCTCCACCAAGACCTTCCATTGTTGTGGAGCATTTATTATGGATTGTGAAAGAACATGATCAGACTATTAGCACTAAGTATGCTCCATAGTATACACTTGGTATGTTTTTTCCATACCCCCTATTACTAACACCATGTATTAGTATTGACCATTTGTTATAGTTCATGAGAGAACACGCTCACGTTTGCACTGTTACCCACAGTCCATCTTCCACCCCATGGTTCACTGTGTTACACAGTCCCATGCCTTGTACAGTCTATCCAAAGTGTACACTCAGTGGTTCTCACTTTCATCAAAGAATTGTGCAGTCTTTGCCCCAGCAAACCTTTGAACGTTTTCTTTAGTCCAAAAGAAAAACTTCCACACCCCTCTATTATTGATCCTTAGCGTTGATATAGCACCTTCTTTGGCATTGATGCAAGAATATTACAATATTGCTGTTAACTATAGTCCATATGTTATATTAATTGTACTTTTCCCATGCCTCACTATATTCTTACCACCTTGTGATAGTGATGTACATTTGTTCTAGTTCATAGAAGAACATTCTTGTATTTGAACTATTAACCACAATCCTCATCCACTTCCAGGTTCTACTGTTATTCAGTCCCTAGATTATTCTCTAGATTTTTTTTTTCAATAAAATGATTAATTTTTATGTTATGTGAATTTCACCTCAATTTAAAAATTCCCTTAAAATATGTTTTGGTCATTGGATAACTTCTTAGATGAAATTTTAAAGGATTAATTTGTATGCAAGCGCTAACACAGTTTTCCCTCACCCCACCCCTGCCACAGGTTAGAGGTTTTATTTCACTCATTAGTCACGAGAGAATTGGGAAGACATTACAACCAGTTCAAGGGAGGGTCCAGGGAACAGATACATTCACGGATCAAGAACATTGAAATGCATGGAAGCAAAACTGGCTTCTTGCACTGCAGGAAGGGAAGTCGGTTCGAACCCCTACTGGGTAATTTGCATGCTGACAGACAAGAACCGTTTCACTTTGCTACTAGTTCTGGACATATACAGGGCTGGAAAATAGCTCAAAGACAATGAAAGACTCAAATCAGGTGAGCCAAAAGACCAGGGGGCAGCAAACTTTGGCTGTAAAGGGTCAGAGTGGGGGGCTTTTCGGCTGGGCGGGCCAGACGGTCTTTGTCGCAACGACTCAACTCTGTCCTTGTTGTGTGAAAGCACCTAGAGACAACACGCCAACAAATGAGCATGGTTGTGTCCCAAGAAAACTTTATTTAAGGACCCTGAAATTGGAATTTCATGTGATGTTCACCTGACACAAAATATTATATATCTGTGAAAACCATCTATAGCCTGTGGGCCTTACAAAAACACGTGGCAGCTGCATTTGCCCAGCAGGCAGTTATCTGCCAACTCCTGCTGTAGCCCGCGCAGAGTTTTCCATCAAAGCACAAGGGGGGAATAACGCAAATGCTCCGAGCACCGACTCGTATTCCTAGGTTTAAAGTCCCCTTGTCTATTAATAGATTCAGTGACACACAGACTGGACAGATTGTCAGGTCCAAGATGCCTGGAACCAAAAGGCCATGCAGGACAGTGTCACAGTGTTTGGCCTGGCCCCTGCATCACGAGAGGTGACAACACCGATCCCAATACTTGTAAAGTGGCAACATCGCTGTCATGGACCCACACTTTCCCCTCTCCATTCCAGCTCTTTAAAAACGTGTCACTTCTATGATGTTCTTTCGTCATTTGTAACAGATGTTCCACAAGAAAGCCAGGGGTTGGCGGTGGGTGATGTATGGGAATCCTGTGTTATGCAGGATTGTTTGGTAAACTCACAACTTCTCTAATTTAAAACTACAACAACAACAAAATACTTCTCACTTGATGGGATAGAGTGTTTCCAAAGATGGCTGCCACCATGCCTTCCACTCTGCACGTTTTCTTATGGTAGGGCATGGCCTCCCCACAGGAGGCGGAGTCTATTGCCCCTGCTCTTGAATGTGGGCTGGCCTTGGGAGTGCGTTTAACCAGCAAAATGTGGCAGAAGTGGCCCTGTGCCAACCAGGTCTAGGCCGTATTTGCCCTCTTGGAAGCCAGCACCACTTGACAAAGGCTGTGGAAAGAAAGGCCCCAGAGGATGTGATGCCACACTACAACACAGCTCACAGCCATATCAACCGCCAGCCGTGGGAGTGAGGCCACCACCTTGGACATGACGGCTCTCAGGGGTGGTTTTGTTCCATCTGAGATCTAGAGCAAATGGTAGGGAGTATGGTAAATTCCTGAGAAGATCCTTAAATACTCAAGTGTATTAGCCAGCCAAAGGGGTGCTGACGCAAAGTACCAGAACTCTGTCGGCTTCTATAAAGGGTATTTATTTGGGATAGAAGCTTACAGTTACCAGGCCATAAAGAGTCATACTCAAGGTTACTTCCTCACCAAAGTCTGTTGCCACGTGTTGAAGCAAGATGGCAGGCGATCTCTCCTGGTGTCTCCTTCCTTCTTCCTCTTAAGCTCCATGGGCCCAGCTTCTTCTGATCTCATCTGCAAGCTGGCATAGGGCTCAAGGGGCTCATCTCTCTTCCCAGGACTTTAGCTGTTTGAGCCTTCTTTCTGTCACATGGCAGGACCAAAATGACCAAGTTCTCTCCTCTTCTGTGTATCTTCTTCTGTGTGTCTTCTTGAGTGAGCGTCCATTTCTACAGCCCACCAAGGGGGCAGGGACTTAAACTGAGTTACACTCTACTGACATGGTCAGAAGAAAGCCCTAATCTTGATTTAATCAAGTAAACGTAAAACCTTTGAATTGAATACAATCAAAGGGTGTCATGCCCAGAGGAAGAGACCAGTTTACAAACATAATAACTTTTTTTGGAATTCATAAGTAACATCAAACTGCTACACCGAGAAAACCTGGAAGGCTCCACTTGAAGAGGGCATCAAACTCAGGATTTCGAGAACAAATCCTATCGGGAGGCAGATGACTTCCTGAGGTAGACCGCTGGCCTGAGACCAGCAGAATGAGAAAGAATGCCATGTAAAGGACTTGTAGGGAACTAGCAAACACTTGTCCTTCTTCTTGCTCTTTCTCTATTTTTCAGTTTCCCAGTTCTGCACGTGCAGTCCCCCAATGAGAGGATCACGTCAGATTTCCCAGAGGCCACCACGCAACGGAGGAAACCGTGACTCCAGCCTACGTGGAGTGAACCCTGATGAAAACCTGAAGAGGGTGGCTGTGCAGATGGAGATCCAGATGAGATCTTGTATAAGAACAGATTAAGTTTCGAAAAACCATAACTGTCTTTTTTTTTTTCAATTGAGGTGAAATGCCCGTAACATAAAACTCACCATCTGAAAGTGACCAATGCAGTGGCATTTGGTACTTTTGCAAAGTTGTGCGACCACCCCCTCTATCTGGCTCCAGAACATTTTCAGCATCCCCCAAAGAAAACCCTGTCCCCATCAGCAGCTACCTCCTATCCCCCCCACCCCAACCCCTTGCAACTACTCATCTGCTTTCCGTCGCTATGGATTTGCCTATTTTGGACGTTTCGTAGAAATGGCAGCACGGGGGCTCATAGTACAAGTCTAAGAACGTTCTTTCATGAATTATAACAAATACACGACACCGTTACAAGGTGTTAAGAATAGGGTGGTATATGGGGGGAAATCCACCTAATGTTCTACGGACTGCAGTTAGTGAGATTGTAATATTCTTTCATCAATTGTCAAACAGTCACTCCCCGGCAGGCCCCTCAGAGGCCACAGGCCGACTTAGTGGGGATGAGCTTTCTGTGCCTGTCTCCCTGAACCTAAGACAGGAAAGCCCTTCCTCAAACAATGGCACCGACCACTGTTGTGGCACTCTGGAACAAAAGGCGGACAGATAAAGAGAATACACACAATAAAATCGCGCGGGGTCCCCAACGCCATGAAAAAGCTACTGTTAAAACGAATTCGCCTTGGAATTCTGTTTGGAATTTCTTCCCTCACATTGGCAAGTGTTCAAACGGAACACTTTCATTGTCTGTGCAAATCTTGGTGCTCGTTTCCATTGCTTCCATGCTGTATAGGCGAAGTTTCCGTCCGATGCCCAGCGTGTGTGAGCGTTAACAAAACAAAACAACGCGGTGAGGCAGACCACAGGCTGAATTACTGACTTTATTTTTATTTTTATTTTTTTCTCTTTTTTTATTATGGGTAAAAATAAAAATTCTCACAATACATACAAACATTTGCATAATGATATATAAATATATATGCATATATGTGTATTTGCTTACAAAAATGTTATTTATATATATATATATATATACATATATTTTAAGAGGTGCTTAGATTACCCAAAATATTACCCGGAACCCACTGGGATTCCCATGTTGCCCACCTCCCACACCTCCCACCACATCCCACACAAACATCTCCCACAGTGTGGCCCACCACCCTCAATGGACTTACACGTCCTGGAGCCTTGCCACCAACCATAGACCACTGAATTACTGACTTTAATAGCAACCTGAAAATCAGGCGCCTTCGGGGTTCGGGTAGAAAGAGGGAGGCGGCAGAGACCCGACTTCCCCCCACTTCTCCTAAAACCCACGCAAAACACAGGCTCCCCTGAACCTCCCGGCCCCTGCACACGTCTCAGGGCACCTGGAAGCCCAGAGAACTGGCAAACGTCAAAGCCGGGGAGGGGGCGCGCAGGCGGGGCCCCGGACACCCGAGAACCTGGGAGAAGCCACAGGGTGTGGGCGGCACACAGGGCGCTAACCGCCCCCGGAACGCACCACCCAGCTCCAGCCCGGCAGGAGAGGGCGGGAGCCTGCGTGGAAACTGCGGGAGGCGGCGCTGGCGGAGGCGGTAGGAAAGGCCTCTCTCCACCCGGGCCTCACCACAGCGCCAGGAGAGGGCGCCCGTGAGCCAAGCAGCCGGGCCCAGGATCCTCCTGGCAGGGGAGGCTGTGGGAACTCGAACCCATTTCAAAGGGAAACGAGAAAAACAAAAGCCACCCAAGGTAAAACTGCCGCCTTCGCACGCGGGGAAAAGTAGCCGCAGAAGCAAAACTCAGCAACAGAAGGAACTCACCGGCAAAGAATGGTTAAGAACATTTTGCGTATCAGTGTGGACTCATGGCCTTTTCACAGATTCAATTCCATTACTTTCAAAATTCTAAAAGATTTATTTCATTTATTTATTTCTACCCCTCCCACTCCCCCGTTGTTTGCACTCGCTGTCTGCTCTGTGTTTGTTCATTGTGTGCTCTCTGTGTCTGCTCGTCTTCTTTTTAGGAGGCCTTGGAACTGAACCCAGGACCTCCCCTGCTGGAAGGAGGCACCCAATTGCTTGAGCGACATCTGCTCCCTGCTTGTTGTGTCCCTTGCTGTGTCTCCTCGTTGTGTCTCCTTGTTGTGTCGTCTCATTGTGTAATCTCCTCGTGTCAGCTTGCCGCACCCACCCGTTGCGTCAGCTTGCTGTCTTGCTCGTCGTCTTTAGGAGACAACAGGAACCGAACCTGGGACCTCCCGTGTGGTAGGCAGGCGCCCAACTTCTTAAGACACATCTGCTTCCCTGTTATAAATTTTTTAAAAGAAATTTATTACTTAGAAATGTCAAACTTGCAGGACAGTTGCAATAATAATGCATAGCCCGACCAGAGAACTCCAACGCACGCCCAGCCCCCCAAGATACCCAGATTGAGCAATTTCAACATTTTGCCACATTTGCTGTATCACAATGTAGCCATCCATCCATCCATCCACCCATCTATTTTTCTGAACATCTGAGTGTAGGTTGTACACATCAGGCGCCTCGTACACTGCATACTGCCACGCCCTGTTCCGAAGAACAAGGATATTCACTTATGGAACCACCTTAAGCGCAGTGATCAAGTTCAAGAACTTTAACATTGATATGCAGGCTATTTTCCAACTTTTTCCTACATCCCAATAATGCCCTTCTGGGCCTTTTCTCCTCCATTATTAGATCCCATGCAGGCTCATAGACTGCATCTAACTGCCATTGTCTCTTTAGTTGCTCTTTTGTTGTTGTTGTTAATTGTGGAAACGTGTATACAACGTACCCTTGCCCATCCCCACCCCTCCCAAGCACACCAACCAATGGGATTCATCACTGTCACAGTGCTGGGCTACCCCACCACCATCCATTCCCCAAATTTCTCATCACCCCAAACCATCAATTCCTTTTTTTTCCAGCAGCCTTACTGCAATATAATTTACATGCCATGAAAATCACCTGTTTAAAGTGTAGAGTGGAGACAGTGGCCACTGGAGGTGCTGAAGGCAGGGAGAGGGAAAAAGAGGTGCAATATGGGGGCATTTTTGGGACTTGGAATTAACCTGGATGACATTGCGGTGACAGATACAGGCCATTATAGATCCTGCCATAGCCTACAGAATTGAGTGGGAGAGAGTGTAAACTACAATGTAAACTATAATCTGTGCTTAGTGGCAATGCTCCAAAATGTGTTCATCAATTGCAGTGAATGGACCACACTAATGAATGAAGTTGTTAATGTGGGGAAAAGTGAAAGGTGTGGGGAGTGGGGCATATGGGAATCCCTTATATTTTTTATGTAACATTTTATGTAATCTGAGTATCTTTTTAAAAATAAATTTAAAAAATATTTAAAAAAATAAAGCGTACACTTAAATGACTTTTAGTATATTTAAAGAGTTGCGTAACCATCACCATCGTCTAGTTTTAGAAGCTTTCCATCACCCCAAACAGAAACTGGGTATCCATTAGGAGTCACTCCCCAGCCCCTCCAGCCCCCCACAACCACTAAGCAAATGTCCGTCTCTATAGAGTTGCCTCTTCTGGGCATTTCATGTAAATCCTCTGTTTTTTTGGCTTGGAGTCTTCAAGTTTCACCCGTGTTGGCTCATGTAGCAGAACACCATTCCTTTTTATGGTTTTCCGTTGTCTGGAGAGACCACACTTTGTTGATCCATCCAGCAGTTGATAGGCATTGAGTTGTTTCCACCTTTTAGCAATTGTGAATAGTGTTGCTCTTAACACTCATATATAAGCTTGGAAAATTTATCCCCATCTTTCTAAATTGATTTATATTTACATTTTATATAAAAGGAGTCATACAACATGTAGAGCTTTGTGGCTGGTCTCTTCCACTTAGCATAATGGGTACTTTTTGCCTGATTTTAACGTCTTGTAACATTAACAGACATTTGTTCCGTTTCAAAGAAAAACAGCCATACGTATGCAACATTACACACAATCATGTCTCACACGAGGTGTCACTATGCCCTACAGTCCCATGTTACAGTCGTTAGCTTTCCTTCTAGTAATATACATGACCTTAGACTTTCCCTTTCAACCACTGTCATACCCACACAATAGCTTTGCTAGTCACAAACACCGTGATGTGCTTTCTTTCCCCTTTTCTATTCACATCAGTTCTTTTCGATGCCCAATTTGACACAAGTTTGGCCAATGGGAGACCTTCAAGCTGGTTCCCTTGTCCTTTCGCCATCTCCCGACCACTTTCTGACACAACAAGATGTTCCAGGCTCACCTTGAACTTCTTGTAAGAGACAGTACCAGGAAATACATATATTTAAAAGAATGAGCTCATACTTAAACTTCAAATTCACGTCATGTTCTGTAACCTCTGTCTCTCACACTGAAGATCAGGAGTCATTCAGCTAATGTCTTCGTTTCTTTTTCCTACAATATAGAGAGACCGGTTTCAACCTGATGATGATACCAAGGTGAAAAGAGAAGCTGGCGACTGGGGAGGGGGGCCAGCACGAGGCTTCCTCCTGCCCTCAGCTCCCAGGCAGGTGGCTAATGTGGCGCTCACACGGGCAAGAGCCACCGTGACAAACTCACGGCAGTTTACGCAGAGATGACAGGCCCTGGCCACAGCCCACACTTGGGAGGCCGCCAAGTTACCCAGGAGAACTTGACTTTGGGTTTCTCTTGTGGTGACCACATATTTACGACAGCAAGCAAAATCGGGGGCTGGTGGCCTGACAGGTTTTCATTCACTCAGCATTTTGGATACCTGCACCAAACCTCTTGTGCTAGACCTTGCTCATTCTGTTTGTGTGGGAATAGAGACCTCTGGGATGGTACCAAAAAGACACATCCAGGCTCAAAAACAGGCTAACCTTTGGTGTTTGGGTCAGCAACAGAAGAGAGACATTTTCTTGGTGGGAAGGTTTGAAATTTTCGTGTTGGGGATGGAATTGTGCCCCCCACAAAACGCTTGTTCAAGTCCCCACCCCTGGTGCTGTGAGTGTGAACCCATTTGTAAAGAAGACCTTTGAAGATGTTAGGAGTGAAGGTGTGCCCAAACTGAATGAGGGTGGGCCTTCATCCAATGTGGCTGAAGTCCTTATGAGCAAAATATATCGGACTTGGAAAGAGACGCCACAGTGAGCATCCAGAAGCCGGAAGTCAACGGAACCCGGAAGACAAAGGAGAAGATGCCGCCATGTACAAAGCCAAGGAACCCCAGAGGTTGCCGGCCAGCTGAAAGATACCAGCCCCAGGAGGAAGCCAGCCTTCTGGCCTCTGAAACTGGGAGCCAATAAATTCCTTTTGTTAAGCCAACCCATTGTATGGCACTTGTTGTAGCAGCTGGGAAACTGATACATATGGGTTCAACTTCTTCAATAGATATAGAACCCTTTAGAGTTTGTATTTCTTCTCAAGTCCATTTTATTGATTCTTTATCAATTTTATTATTTTTTCAAAGAATGAACTCGTTGACTTTGTTGATTCTCTTGTGTTTGTTTTCTATTTTGTTATTTGCTGTTCTTTTACTATTTGCTTATTTCTAATCTTTTGCTATTTTTTTCCCCTGACTTCTTGAAATGTATATGCTCAGATCATTGAGTTTTAGTCCTTTCTCTTTTCAATTTCATGCATGTAGAATTACAAATTTCTCTCTATATACGGCCTTAACTGCATTCCACAAATTTGATGTTTAGCATTTCCATTGTCATAGAGGAAAAATCATTTTCTGATTTCCATTATGATTTCTTCTTTGACCCATGAGTTATTTAGAAGTGTATTTCTTAATTTCTAGGTATATGGGGATCTTCTGATGATCTCCTTGTGTTTGCATTGCAGCTTATTTGCACTATGGTCACAGAACATACTCTGTATGATTTTAAGCCTTTGAAAATGGTTGAGACTGCTTTATGATCTGGCATGTGATCATTTTTTGTAGAAGTTCGTGTGCGTGGAAAGCGGTATCCTGTCACAGTTGGACATAGCTTTCTATGTATGTCAATCAGACTGAGATTGTTAACTGTGTTGTTTAAATCCTCTATATCTTCACTGATGATCTTGTCTGCTTGTTCGTAACAGTTACTAGGAAAGACATGTCAAGGTTTCCCCTATTTCCTCTTAAGCTGCTTTCAGTCATGTTTTTGTACCCACTACACCACTGAAATGGCTCTTGTCAAGGTCACTGCCGGTGACCCCCACACTGCTAAATCCAGTGGCCGCTTCTCACTCTTCATCTCACTGGACCCTTCAGCAGCCTTGGACACAGTCCATCCTTCCTTCTTCCTTGAGACAAGCTCACCCTCCTGGCTGTCCTCCTACCTCATTGGCTGCTCCTTCTCAATTTTGCTGGTTTCTCCACTTTTCTCTGATTGCTAACTGTTGGGGAGCCCCAGGGCTCTGCCCATGGACCTCTCTTCTCTTTGTTATCTATACTCTCTCGCTAGGTGGTCTCATCCAGCTTTGAATACCATCTTGCTGAGGACTCGCAATTGTCGACCTCCAGCCTAGATTTCCCTCTGAACCCCAGACTCATACATCCAGCTGCCAACTCAGTATCTCCCCCCAGATGTCTAGCAAGCATCTCCTAACGAGCATGCCCAGATGGAACCCCTGATACTCACACCCTCCCTCCACCAACCAAACCTGCACGGCCCACAACCTTGACCTCCCAGCGGACAACAAGGCCGTCCTTCTAGTTGCTCGGGTCCAAAACCTTGTAGTCAGCCTTGACTTCTCACTGTCTCTGTAACTGCTTACACAAAGCCCCCAGGAAATCCTGCTGGTTCTACGCACCAAAGCTTTCCGGAATCCCACCACATCTCACTCCCTACGGCCCTAGCCCTGGTGGGAGCCGTCATCATCTCTCACCTGGTTCACTGCAGTCGCCTCCAACCTGGTCTCCCTGCTTCTGCCCTGGCCCTTACAGCTCTCAGAACAGCAACCAAAGGGGTTCTAGGAAAACCCAAGTCATTACCCAGAAGACCCGAAAACAGGTGTTCACACAAATACTTGCACACGCATGCACACAGCAGCACTATTCACAAGAACCAGAAGGTGGAAACAGCCCAAGGCTCCCATCAACTGATGCAGGGATAACTGAAATGTGGTCCGGCCACACACTGGGATATTATTCAGCCATCAAAATAACGAAGTACCGATACATGCTGCAGCATGGGGAAACCTTGGGAACGTTATGCCGCGTGAAAGACGCCAGAGACAAAAGGCCACGTGCTGTGTGATTCCATTTATATGAAATCTCCAGAAGAGGCAAATCCACAAAGACAGAAAGCAGACCTGTGGTTGCTAGGGCCTGGCGGCATGGGGGCCGGGGGAGGGATGGGGTGTGACTGCTAATGGCTACGGGGTTTTATTTTGGGGTGGTGAAAAGGTTGGGAACTAGATAGATAGTGGCCGTACAACACCATGAATATACTAAATGCCACTTTATCGTCCACTTAAAAATGGTTAATTAAAAACAAAACGAAAAACCTGGGAAGCAGATGTGGCTCTAATGGTTGGGCACCTACCTACCACATGGGAGGTCCCAGGTTTGGGTCCCGTTGTCTCCTAAAAGAAGATGAGCAAACACCGCCCCCACCACAAAGAGCTAGACACCGCCCCTGCTGCAAACGAGCAGATGCCACAAGCCAGCAGAGGCCGCAGCCTGTGGGGAGCAGGCCGTTGGGCACATACCTCTCATGTGGAAGGCCCCAGGTTCGATTCCCAGTGCCTCCTGGAGAAGGTGAGCAAACAATGAACAGACAGACAAGAGAACATCTTGGGGAGGAGGGGATGAATAAAGAAAAATAAAGTAAATAAATAAATCTTTAAAAACAAAACAAAACAAAAAAACAAACAAAAAATCCTAAATCAGATCATGTCACAGTGAGGCTCAAAATCGTGTATTTCATTCAGAATGAACCCAAGATGCTGAAGACGGCCTTCACGTAACCTGGCAGCCATCCCCTCTCTCACCTTCCCTCCTGATACTTGCCCCTCACCCTCTGCTCTAGCCACCTGGCCCCCTCACTGCTCCTTGCCCATGCCAGGCACGCTCCTGCCCCAGAACCTTTGCATTTGTTGATCCCTCTCTGCAGATGGCTTCCTCGGCTCTCTGCATGGCTCCCACCCCCCACTCCTTCAAGCTTTTGCTCACATCACCTTCTCAGTGTGGCCCACCGTGATGTCCTATGAAGAGGGGCATCCGTCCCCTTCCCACCTTGGCCGTCGCCGTCTGCATCCTGCTTTCCTTTTCCTTTTTGCCATCCTCCTTCCCACGACCTATTTAATATGTAAAGTGGCAGCTCCAAGAGTGCAGGGATCTGTTTGTTCCCAGATATACCCCAAAGGCCTGGGGTAGTGCCTGGCCCCCGACAGGCACCTCCTGAGGATCTGGTGGACAACTTGCTGACTGACTTTTCTGTACCAAAACCGTGCTCGGACTTTTCAAAAGAATGACCTCCTTGAAACCGCACCCCAAGCCCGCACGTCCCTGTCTTTCAGATGACGGCATGTGCTGTGGAGATGGCGAGCTGCTTGCTCCAGTGCATTTCAGAGGCCTGCGGCAGGCCCGGGGAGAGATGCTGGGGCCCCGCTGAGAAGGTCGAGGGGACACGGAGGAGGGAGCGTTGGCAGGTCTGGGAACCAGGTCAGCCGGAGGGGTGAAGAAAATCCCAGTGCCCACTGGTTTCGGGGGATGAGTGCTTCAGGAGCCAGTGCGACAGCCACAGAATCAAGATAACAGCCCGGCGCTGGTCTTTTCTCTTGGTGGAGGGTGCGTGGTGATGGATCTTGAGGTGCGGGAGGGGGGAGGCCAGAAGCCAAAGAGGAAATATAGTCGAATTGGACCACATAAAACCTTGCAGGGATGGAAATCAACTCCAAATCCAAAGTCAAAGGCAAATGGCCAGACGGTCCCTCTCCCTGGCCTGCCGGGTCAGCCCCGGGCTCCTAATCGTCTCCGGGGCACAGGGTCACTTTGACGTAGTTGGATTAGAGATAAGCCTGACGTCTAATCTTCCCGCCTGGCCAGGCTGGCCCCGGATGGCAGTGAGGTTGGGCCATCCTGGGCGCAGAGGAAAGCGGACCCTGGCGTCTCCCATTGCTCTGAGCACACTTTCTGAGCCGGAGGTGGTGGGTGCAAATCAACAGCTCCTCGGCTTCCTCTGGCCTCTTCTCAGAGCTCTTTCTCCTCCTGAGCCTCTGCTCTGGTGCCTCATCATCCCCCCCCCCAAGCTCTGTGCAGCCTTGGCCTGAGTGTGGGACTCGTTCTCCCAGCCCCCAGATGAGCTTTCAGTGGGTGACTGACCAGGGCAGTAATCTGCTTTAGACTGAAATGGGCCCTGCTCTTCTGTTAGCATCCCCTGCCCCTGTGGAGCTCCAGGACTCCCTGTCGTGCCCTGCCACCTCCCCTCCCCTGCCCCAGGATCTTGGGACTGGGCCCCAGCTTCTTCCAGACGTCCCCATCCTCCTCTCCAGACACCGCAATTAGCCAGCGTGTGTATTCCCTGCAGGCTTCCAAACATCATGGTGAGCAGGACTGGTTCTCTCCCTTTCAACAAAGGCGAACCTGGAGCCAAGATGGAGAGGTTGACTGGTCCCAGGCTACCCGCAGTCGTGTTCCCAGAAGGCACTGGGTGGGCAGGTGATCTCGATTCTTTGACTCTAGTGGGGACAGGCATATAAAGCTCCCTGGAACCAAGGGGAGGAAAAAGCCTGGATGTGGGAGTCAGAAAGGCCTGGGGTTGGGCAGTAGGGATCTGACCTTGTTACATCAGGCTCGGCTGTGGGTCCTGTGGCCTTGGCTGGTTTAACCTCTCCGGGCCTCAGGTGTCTCACCTGGAAACAGCGACAACAGCCGCACCCACCGTACCAGGGTCCATGGGAGCTCCCCTCTGGACATACTGGTGTTGACAAGCAAGTGCTATGTCGGTGACATTTACAGTATCAGGAGCCATCATTGTCATCGAGCCATTGAGAAGTCTTCCCTAAGCCTCCACGAGGGGTCTGGCCATCACAGGCGATGGTGATTTTCACATCCAAAGGGGGCATGGTCTGAGGGTCCCAAGTGACGCCAAGGCTGCAGGTGTGTTCCGGGAAGGGGGTCTGAGCAGGGCCTGAGAAGGTGGGCGGTTGTTGGAGTGGGGGCCTCCTGCAGGGCCTGCCTGCTCCCAGCCCTAAAAGAGCGCTTTGTTGAAAAGCAAGAAAGAAGTGATGCTCAGTCATCTGGAGAGTGCCCCCACGGTGGTGCAGCCGTCACCACCCTCTCGTTCCAGAACACTTTCAGGAGCCCAGAAAGGAACCTGGAGCCGTTAGCCGTCACTCCCCATGCCCCCGCCAAGCCCTGGCAATGTACCTCCTGTCTCTATGGGTTTGTCTATCCTGGAGAGTTCATGGAAATAGGAGGAGACAGCATGTGGCCTTTTGTGTCCGGCTCCCCTCACTTAGCGTAGTGGTTTCCGGACTCAACCGTGTCGCAGTGTATATGGGTCCTCCATTCCTTTCTATGGCCAAATAACAGTCCATGACATGAATAGTCTACATTTTATTGACCCGTTCATCCGCTGGTGGCCATCTGGATTGCGTCCACTTTTTGGCTATTGTGAACCGTGCTGTGATGGACACTTGGCACTAGTTTTCGTGTGGGCATAGGTTCTCAGTTCTCTTGAGTGTATACCCAGGAGTGGGATGGCCTCCTTGCATATACCTCCTCGTACAGTCAGTGAGAATGAAGCTCATGGGTGCCCTCGGGCAGGAGCCCAGCGTCCAGGCCTGCCAATGGGGCCCTGGCAAAACAGTGGCAAGGGCTCCTTCTTTCTTCTTCAAGTACAGCCCCTGGCCTGGTGCCTGGCACAGGGAGCCATCAACGGATGCTGGGAGCCCTTCTTGCTGTGGGTGGCAGTGCCGGACCACTTAGCCTTGGCCTTCTGCTCAGCAGCCAGGGCTTCCCCTGCAGGTGAGGGCTGGATCCCCAGGGACCCTAAGCGTGGAGCCTGAGTGCTAAAGCAAATGGCCCGAGGATGGGGAAGTGAAGGCCACTGGCCCATGTCCAGGCTTCCTTGAGCTTAGGGGCCAACCCTAAGGAGGTGGATTTGGGAGCCGAATCAAGGGAGAGCCGGCGGAAGCCACCAAGAAGGATGGACAATAGAGGTCCTCGGTAGGAAACTGAGGTGAGGCTGTGGAATTGGGCAATTAGCAGGCGCCCCTGCCAACAGTGGCACCAGCAGAAGCCAGACTGCTGTGGTCCAAGAGGGGTGGTGGAGGCCACCCATCTGGAACATTCTGTCAAAAAGTTTGTTTTTGCAGGTGAGTCTACCAAGAGGTTATGGCCAGAGGCCGCCCAAGAAAAGGGTGTGAACACGGGGGAGGGAGACTTGAGCAGGGGAGGATATTGAAAACCCTGTGGGTACCTTGAGGTGCTATCCCAGGGTGGCCGGGAGGGCCAGTGGGAAAGCCTGGGGACCAAAGGAGCTGCAGCTCATGGAGAGCAAGGAGTGGACGCCGAAAGACACCCAGTCAAAGCCTGTCTTGTGCCCCAGGGAAGAGCCCCCACCGGCCCAAGCTGCGTCTGTTGGGGCCCACCCAAATGGCCCGCCCTGCCAGGAGGCTCCGGTTCCAGGCCTCAGCCCTGAAGTCTCCTAGACCCCCACCCACCAGGGGTCCCTGGAGGCCCAGTTGGGAAAGGCAATTTAGGCTGGGGGTTGATTCCCCCACCCACACCCCAACCTGAAAATCCTGATCCTCGGGTCCGCCACGAGAGGGCGCCGGACAGCAGAAGGAACAGGAGCCCCACAGCGCGCCCTCCCAGCTACCTCTGCAGGCTGGGGTTTGGTGCCCAGCAAATCCTCGGAACTGCCCTCGAACCAGGAGGCCTGGGGTGGGGAGGAGGTCTAAGCCCCGGGCCCAGTTAAGAAGTGAGATGGTGGAGGGTTTGGCGAGCTTCAAAGGTGAGGAGGCCCCGGCTGGTCCTGCAGGCTGGTATAAAGCACCCTGGCTCCCAGGCAGCACGCCTGGTGGGCGCCGGGGACGGGGCTTTCTGGAGCCATGACCCAGCGGTGGGGTTCCCACAGGCTCCCGGACGGGTAGCCGCAGCCTGGCGATGAGGACAGCACCCAGCGAGCATCTTCCTTCCTGTCACCAGAGGTGACTGAGAAGGTTAGGCCGGGCCCTGCTGGCTGAGAGCTGCCCCTCCTAGGTCACCAGGCCAGGGTGGCCACCCTGGGGGCTGCTGACCAGCAACCCCACCAGAGGGAGTTTCTCTCTGCACCTTCCCACCAACTAAGACTTTCTGCTTTAGATCTGATTTCCAAACATAAAAGCACACCATAATATCGAATACACCTTCCCTGCCTCCCCCCGCCCTTTTTCTTTCTTTTTGGTTTGTTTGTTTGCTTGTTTTTTGCTTTTTTTTTTTTTTTTAGGAGGCACTGGGAACCGAACCTGGGGCTTCCCATGTGGGAAGCAGGTGCTCAACCACTTAAGCCACATCCACTCCCCATCTGCCCCTGTTGAGAATCCCTGTACTAGGAAGAGTGAATTCTTGCCTGCTTGCTGGCCTCTAGAACATTGTTTTACTCCACGAGTGAGCACATCACACATTAAATTCTAGTTGCGTCCGTCTGGCTCCATGCTATGCCGAGCTTACTGGGAAAGGAGCATATCCGATTTGTCTCGGCATCTCCCCTAGCTGAGGACTGGCAAGGCAGCCTTCACGCCATGAGCAGTCCTGGGAGAGAGGGTTTAGGCCTAACTGCAATCTGCAGCCTTGGAATTCCTGACTGGGCAGCCTGACTTCTGCCCGTAGGGGTTGCCCAGTCCAAAAGCTTTGCATGAGGTCCCTGCAGAGAAAGAGCTGAAGGCACTAGCGTTATCCCCACCCTGAGCCCCTCCTCCCAACCAAAGACCTTAGGTTCCTTCAAGAACTTCTTGCATGCCAGGGTTTCCAGAAGCCACACTAGCTCCTTGAGGTGGTCAGTATTCCCCAAGTGGGAAGGTCAGGGCCAAGTAGCAATTAGCAAGATGGTACCTGGGCCAGACAACTGAGTACCCTGCAGGTGTGTGCCCCAGAATTTCCTCGGTGGAGATGCAACAAAGCTCTTCCTGGATGGCCCCCAAGGCTTCATTGATGGATGAGACTCCTTTAAAAAACTTTTTTTCTGAAAAATTCAAGCATCTACAAAAGTCAAATGACCACAGTACTGGTCTCCTGATGTTTAGAAGCAAATCTAAAACATCACATCATTTCCTCTAAATACACAGGATGTACCTTGAAAAGAAAGGACTTAAAAACATAACTATGGTGTCATTATCACACCTAAAAAATGTAACTATTTCTTTAATATCAAATACCCAAGTCAGTGGTCAAAGTTCCAACTGTGTCATTAATAGACATTTTTCCAGCAGGTTTGCTATCTCTGCGATTTATTTGTTGCAGGAAGCAAGTTGTTTGTCCCTCGAGTTTCCCACACTTTGGACTTTGCTGCTGGCTTCCCCGTGATGCAGTTTAACGTGCTCCTCTGACCAGGTTCATTATTTTCCAGTAAATTGGTAGCTGATCTGAAGCAGGTTTGATTTCTTGGTGTGTTCCGGAAAGACCACTTCATCAGGACAGGCTTCGCATCTGGGCATCTGTTTTTCTGGGATGTTGGCAGCCGCCGGACCTCGATGCCCAGACCCATTAAGTCGCTGGGGGTTGCAAAAATGGTGACATTTGACCCTCTCACGCTGTCTTCATCTATTAGCTGGATCACTTCAATAAGGAGACCCCGCCGTCATCTTCTGAGTGGTTCCCCAGGGGTACAGTGTGTATGGGGAAGGCAGAATAAATGCTTGATTCTTAACTTTTGTTTATCTGTTCTCAAAAGAATGAATTAATTCACCCCCAGAGCCCATTCCTTCTTTTTCTTTTTTTTTTTTTTAGGAGGTACTGGGGATTGAACCCAGGACCTTGTACATGGGAAGCAGGTGCTCAACCACTGAGCTATATCCACTCCCCAATGAGAGTTGGTTTTTTCATTTGTTTCCTTAGGAGGTACCAGGGATCGAACCCGGGACTTCGTACATGGGAAGCAGGCGCTCAACCACTGAGCTACATCTGCTCCCTTCATTCCTTTTCACACCTGTGTCTCCTTTCGCTCTTCCTAAGAATCCTGGTTTTCAAGGACTTTGGGAATAACAGAATTAGAATATCATGTCATTATTCCTTTGCTTCATCTCACCATGCCTGGATGATAGTCTTAGAATAACAACAGTGCCACCAGAAATACGATGACCAAAACCAAAATATTTGCAGATCTCTTTACCCTTAGGATATAACCCATTAGGTTCATAAATTCAGACCACTGGGCTTAAAGTCCCTTAGAATAGTTCTAGTCTGTGGGATTATGCCACTAAGCAGATACACATTTAGGTTCATTTGTTTGCTTTTTATTTTTTATTTTCAGGGATGATTTTTTTACATTTTTAATTTTGTTTTATAATTATGTAATAGAATAGCGACAGGGTTCCCAGTTAAAATCTAGAAAACAAGGTGTATTTGAAGAAGGCTAGCTCCTCTCTCTCTGCCCCCTACACCCAATTCCCACCCTCCCCGTATTTCCTGGACCAGCTTTGCCGAGGGGTTTACCGCCCTCCTTCTTTCCTGCTCATTTCTTCATGAAATTCCTTCCTGAACTGCCAGGCAGGAGGTGCAGGTGTGGACACCTACTCTAGATGCTCGACCCCAGGCCTCTCTTCTGTGGCCTCCTGTCCCCTCCCCCACCCCTGCAGGGACCTGCCGTCTCCCTGGCCCCTCTCATCCCTACCCTGCCCCGTGTGCTCCTCATTGGCTGACCTGGAAGGCCACTCTGGCTGCCCACTTGTGCTGGCCCCTTGCACTCGCCTGCAAACCAGAGGGTCCAGAATATCTCCAGTTGTAGCAGCCACTGTTCTCCAATGAACCTGCCGGACTTTACGGGAAATACCCATGGCTTCTCTACTATCATTTGCAGCCTTGCAATCCCTTCAACTGCTCTGCCCCGAATGATGGTGGTGAACAAGGTTCTGCCGGCACAAAAAGGCATTGAGCCAGCGGGTTATCATAAGGCCTGGCTACTCCGTGCCTTCAGTCAGTTAGTCGCTCACTCATTCTCCGAGTGCCTTTTGTGTGCTGGACATTAGATATGAAGATCAGTGAAGCGTCATGTCTGGTGAGGAAGACAGGACTTGGGCTCTGGGGCCTCCTATCTGTGGTACAACGTGATGGCGACGTGGGGTGGTATTCAGGAGGGGGCAAGTCGACTTTCAGCTGGGGAATCCGGGAAGGCTTCTGGAAGGCAAAAGCACCTGAGCCAGGCTTGACAGGAGGAAAGGGAAGAAGACCCCGGGTGGAAGGGAGAGCAGGCACAAAGAGGCCACCGCGGAAAGACGTGGAATGCGCCACCTGCCTGGGAGACAGCACTGGAAAGGTGGCTGGAGTGAAGGGAGGGGACAGCGCAGGGGAGCAGAGGTGGTCGGGCACTGTGCAGAGAATGGCACCTAGAGTGATGGGAGGTTGCTCCAGGGGATGGCACCTGTTGTGCTGGGAGGTGGGGTACCACACAGGGAAGCAATGCCTGGTGGGGAGGATAGCGAATTCTGCTTTAAGTTCAAGGTCCCTGAACAGGCAGGCAGCAGGCATTGGCTCCAGCTTGAGGGGTAGGATGGGGGGAACATTATTTGAGGATGGGGAAAACTGGAGCATGTTTTCAGTAGAAGGGCAAGAGCCGGTTGCAAAGGAGAGGGTGGCGGGCAGGAGAGAGGGGAGGGCTGGGGTGGGGTGGTGCTGGCAGAGCAGGGAGACAGTGAGATCCAGGGTTCAAGTGCACTGCAATTTCCCAGCTCCTCACCGCGAGACTCTGCCCAGGCCAAGAGTTGGCTGGCTGGGGAGGGGCCTGGCCCCCGAACGCCCCTCCGACCCCCTCCATCTGCTCTCCACCTCCTGGTCCAGGCCCCTTGGAAGGCCCCAGTTACCACGTGCATTAGTCAGCCAAAAGGGCGCTAATGTGAGATACCAAAACTGGGTTGGTCTTCATAAAGGGTATTTATTTGGTATAGGAGTCCACAGATACCAGGCCATAAAGCGTTAAGTTTCTTCTCTCACCACAGTCCATTGCCACGTGTTGGAGCAAGACAGCTGCCGGCGTTTGCCAGGGTTCAGGCTTCTGGGGTTCCTCTCTTCTCGGGGCTGCGTTTCTCTCCGGGCTTAGCTCCTGTTTCCTCCACAAGGTCAGCTGTAGACGATCAGGCGAACGGCTCGCTTCTCTTCCCCTGGGGCCTTCTTTCCAACATCAGAACTGCTTCTCAAAAAAACTGCTTCTACTCTGTTCTTTGCCTTGCCTTTTATATTCGATTCCCCACCCACCAAGGGGTGGGGCTCAATGCCCTACTGACGTGACCCAGTCAAAGCCCTAATCATAACTTAATCATGCCCAGATTCACAGATCAGTTTACAAGCATGATCCAATTATATTTTTGGAATTCATAATTACATCAAATTGCCCGACGGCCACAGCACGTCAGGCCCAGGTGGGTGTACCACCTCACCAGCGCCTGGATGGTCTTCGTGGTCGTTGCATCTGTCTCCACCAATGGGCTGCTGCTGGTGGCCACTGTGAAATGGATCCTGGTGAACCTGGCCGTGGCGGCTTCGTCCTGGGCCACCCGCTGTGTGTCGCGGACGGTACATCGTCTCCCTCTGTGTTAAGCCGCTGGAGGGCCCGGGCTAGGGGGACACCGGCCTCATGTCCCTAAAGCCAACATCCGCCCCGCCAACCCGGAGACGCGCCTGCGCAGACCCGCGAGGCACAGCTGCCAAGGGAGGCAGAGGCAGCGGGGGAAGCGGGGCCCCGGCCAGCCCGAAGGGGGCGGGAAGGGTTTGCGGGGTTCTGGAGGCTTCAGAGCCTCACGCCTGCTTTCCACTCAGCTCGCTCGGGTCCCGCCCAGCCTGAGTGCGGGTTCTGAGACGGCTCTGCCTGGGGACCAGTTTGGGGCCCTGGGGCGGGGGCGGGAGGAGAGGGATCCTGGGCACATCCTGGGCAGGGCTCCTGCCCACCTCCAGGGCGTGCGCCCCCTCAGCTGGCCTGTGCCTGCTTTTCTCGGGGCAAGAGGTCATTCCCGTAGGACTTTTGCCATCTTGAAACTAGATCCCCGATCTCGTCCCCCTCCCCATCCAACACGCACACACGGTCCCAGCCCCAAGGGGCTCCTGAATGTTGGGGAGAGCGAGTGCTCTACCCAGTTAGGGACCTCACGCTGTCAGCGACCAAGGCTCAGCACAGCAGCCCAGGGGACACGGAGGACCATGCCCTGGCAGCCAGGGCGGGGCTGAATCCAGAGTGAGCAGGACAAGAGTCCTGCCATCGCCCTGCATAAGAGGAGAGGCCAGCAGGCCCAGGTGTTGGAGGCCTTGGGTTTAGGAGAAGCCTGGAGGCGGGAGACCCCCTGCGAGGCCGGAGGATCGGGAAGGGAGGCCGAGAGCGTGAGCCAAGGCAGCGCTAGCCCAGTGGAGAGCAGGGCGCAATGCAGGAAATGGTGAGGGGGAGGTCCAGAGGAAGAGGAGGGCAGCAGGTGGCGGGGAGCCACCGGGGGGCCCTTGCTCCCCACTTCAGCTCCTTCCTTGAGAGGAAGGAGAGCCAAGGGACTGGAAGTTGAGGTCCTTCCAAGAAGACAGGGGGGCCCAAGGGCTCCGGGGTCCCAGGCCCCTGCCCCCCTGTCCAAGCAGCAGAGGCCCACAGCCACTTTCGCATGTCAGAGCTCCCTAGGGAGTCCTCTAACTCCCGCCTCTAAATTAGATCTGTCTT
This sequence comes from Tolypeutes matacus, assembly GCA_026826555.1. Lineage (NCBI taxonomy): Eukaryota > Metazoa > Chordata > Mammalia > Cingulata > Chlamyphoridae > Tolypeutes > Tolypeutes matacus. The sequence continues at coordinate 1,019,348 of JAKSZT010053811.1, forward strand.
ATGGTAGCCGAAACCAATCTCCAATTCCCATGCTGAGGAGGTGGGCAACGGACAGCAAGAGAGACCAGGAGGACAGGACGGGGCATGGGCCAGAGGAGGGGAGAGCACAGGCTGCTGTGCAGCCCCGGGTGTGACCCTCCACTAAGACGCTTGACTGCTGCGATCTGCCTCCATCTTCCCACCCGTGAAATGGGGCCAGGGCTGGCCATTTCAGAGGGTTGCTGCGGCGACTGACATGAGGACATCGAGCCTGTCCCCAACCCCAGGAGGTGGGTGCTCACTTGACAGGTGTGGAGACCGGGCCACTCTCTGAGCCACCGGCTCTCATTTCACAGGCGATGGCCCAGACCAGAGAAGGCTCTTTGCCGAAAGTCCCAGCATGCTCCTGAAAGGGGAGAACGGGAGGGACCGAGGAAGGCCAAGGCCCTCCCCGTCTGCTCTGTCAGGTCCCGGCTGGCCTCTGCTTCGGCTGGCGGTCTGCTCTTGGGTTGTGCAGGCACCAAGTGTCCCCAGTAGCCTGGTCACATGCAGCCAGCGCTTCTGCACTGGTTTGGGGGCCACAGCCTCCCTTGGCCCTCTGGTGACGTCTGGGGACCCCTCCTCAGAAGAATGCTAGCAAATGCCTAAAATGAAACCTGCGGGACTACAAAGGAAGACAAGGATACTGAAAGGTAGGTAGCAAAAGACTACAAAAGTAAGTAGTGACTCAGAACTTTGTTCAAGGTATAAGTGCTCCAAGTGTTTATGAAAAGTCTTAGGGAAACAGTTCTTTAGCGACGTGGTAAATAACAGGATGGGGCCAGCCCTTCTGAGATTCCGATGAGGAATGCAAGCGATGTTTCGAAATATCTGCCACAACTGGAATGTGATGGGGAAATGTCTGTGATTTCTCCTGGTGATAAGATCTGCTGAGGTTTGCTGCCCACATTCGTCATGGCCGGAAGTGCTAAGCTTCTGTTGGAGGTTGGGGAAAACAAGGAGGTCATTTTTCCCCAGCCTAGTTCATGAAGCCCTGAATTCTGTCCACAGACCTCTGGGGTCTAAGAAGAAGAGGGAGAAGCTATCCCACCCCAGCCCCTCCCCTGCAGAACGCTGGGAGGTGGTGGGAAGTCTGTGAGCCGCTGCAAAAGCCTGGGGGAACGCGTCCAGGTGCCGAGGAGGGCGCCCAAGTTCAGGGACAAGCCCCTTTCTCTGCTCTTGGCCATTAGGCACTCTGTTGATGACACCCCAGGAAGGACTGGTGGCCAAGAGGGCAGCAAGTACTAGCAGGGTTCCTGTGGTGATAAAGTACAGGGCCACGGGGCTACTTTTTGGCTTGCTTGCTTTTTCTTTTTCTTTCTTTCCTTCCTTCCTTTTCTTTCTAGCTTTCTTTCTCTTCCTTTCTTTTTCTGTCGTTCTCTTTCTCTCTCCCTCCCTCCCTCCCTCCCTCTGTGTGTGTATGTGTGCACATCCCCCTAGGGATCACAGGTCTCTGGTCCCTGGCCACCATTTCCTGGGAGAGATGGCTGGTGGTCTGCAAGCCCTTTGGCAACATGAGGTTTGACACCAAGCTGGCCGTCACGGGCATCGCCTTCTCCTGGGTCTGGGCAGCTGTCTGGATGGCCCCTCCCACCTTTGGCTGGAGCAGGTAAGCACGCAGTGGGACATCTGGGTGGCTCGTCTGGAACCAAGGGGAAGGATCAAACTCCTGATTCACTTGGTGACCTTGGAGAAAGGCTCAGGCATGGAGTGAGGGGGTGGCCCCGACTGTCCTTTAGATACCACCAAGTGTGGAATGCCTGAGTGTGTGAATCTGTCCATCTGCCACACAGAAAACCCTGGGGTGCATGAGAATTTGGGAATGTCCATCTTCCTGAAGCTTGAGCAGCTCCTAGTAGCACACCAAGACATGCCACAAGCCCAGCCATCAGGGCAGCTGGGGACTTAAGGCAGGGACACTCCTTTAGATTCTGGGTCTCCTTCTCATCCGTTCTGGGGTTGCCCTTTCGGAGACTGCTTGGGTTGCAGGTCCCCCTAGGCAGGTGGGTCATCTGTGCTTGGCCAGGGCTGCCTCTTTGGGGAGAACCCCAAATTTCCAAGTAAGCAGCTCAGATGTTAGAATGGAAGGACCGGGACACTGCATTTTGCCATCCTAGGCTGCAAGTTCATCTCATTCCATCCTCCTGGCCACCCTGGTAGGTCCCTTACTTACTGTCGAGGCTCTGAGATGACACAGGGTTGGGACTCAGATCTGTCTGAGCCCAAAGCCTAGTCTCTTCTAAACACTGCTTTTGGTACCGGCTGAAATAAAATGAAATCAACCTCCTTCGTACTGAATCACAAAACAAAGTGTAGACTGGATGCAACTCCTTTACATAGGGTGAATGCAGCAGACCCTCAGGGCAGCTCTACAAGCCTTCTGACAGGTGAGGAAACTGAGGCACAGAGAGGCGAGGGCAACCGCTCTGCTGCTTCTGGAACAGGGGAAGGGGCAGGAGCTCTCTGCTGAGAGAGCTTTTGTCAGGAGGTCTGAGGACCACAGTAACCAGCCAGGGGACAGCGTGACAGTGACATTGGGAGCCAGACCATACAACCTAATAGAAGACCTTAAATAATTGGTGAAAAGTTATAGTTCGAGTGAGGCTTTTCAGAACATAGGCCAACTGTCCCCCACCTTCTCCCCAGCTCTTGCCCCTTGGGAGAGGCTGAGACAGGGGGCCCCTCACTGGGCTTCAACTAGGACCATCCCTCAGAGGTGGAAGAGTGGGACCCCAGAAAAAAGTCAGGCATTTGCGGGGGTTCGCAGGAAGTTGCCGCGAGAAGGCTCCTTGCCCTCCTCGTGTAGAAAGGGGTGATGGAGGGGAAGGGACCTGCCACAATCCCACCACAACCCGAGTCAGGGGGCGTTTGGACAGGAGCTGGCCGGGCGCCCTGTGTCGCCCTTCCCGCCTCGGCACGGGCTGCCGGCCTTCTGCTCCAGATATTGGTCCCACGGCCTCAAGACGTCGTGCGGTCCAGACGTGTTCAGCGGCGGCTCGTACCCCGGCGCGCGCTCCTACATGTGCTGCATCGCGCCCGAGTGTCATCGTGCTCTGCTACCTCTGGGTGTGGCTGGCCATCTGAGCGGTAAGCCCCGTCCCTGCCCTCCCAGTGACAATGGCCCCAGCTGGGAGGGCCCGCTCCCCTGCCCCTGAGCCGCGCTGCAGCGAGACCAGGCCTGGGAGACTCTGAAACTGGATTCCTGGCCCGCTGGGCACACAGGATGACATTGATCAGATGATCCCTTTTGGGGAGCCACTCAGGCATCCCCACTACTGGTAGCAATTTTGGGCCTCGACTCAAAGAGGGAGGCCAAGAAGAAGCGTAGCCCTGCCTTTCCCCTGCCGCGAGCGCGCCTCGGCACAGAAAAGCCACCTCCTCCCCGAAGCCTGCCAGAGCTGCTGAAGGAAGCCTGAGGATCCGGGGCTGGAAGAGCTGCCACCAGAGGGCCTCGTCCCTCCGCCGGGCCATCTGTGTCCTGATGGGAGCCTGCCTGGCACGGTGAGGCGCTCCCAGCCGAGCAAGGAAGGCGCTCTGGGGCAGCACCTTGCCCCTGTGAAGCTGCCTGCGCCCACCACCAATCGGGTCTGCTGCACTGCCCAGGGCCGAAGGCCACACTCCACGATCGGACCCGCGCCGCTGGCTCCCGCGGGTGTCCATCCCTGGCTTTGGAGCCCAGGCTCCAGAGTACGCCCCCCACTCGGCAGCCGGGCCCCGTGGCCTTCCACAGCCCCAGCCCTCCCTGGACCCCAGACCTCCCCGGCCGCCCTTTCACGCCCACTCACCTGCCTGCCGTCCAGCCCTGTGCACACCAGGGCTGTGGCCGCCTGTGTCCTTACCAACCAGTTCCTCTGCCTGGGGTCCCAGCCCCTCCTTTCCACTTGCACACAGCAGGCGCTTCCGTGGGAAGGAGCAGGGATGGGACTGAGCCTGCAGGCCGGCTCGTCCTGGTCTGGAAGGGGGCCCGGGGCACGTTGCTCGTTGCCTTGGGATTGCCGAGACTGCCCTGCCGCCAGCTGCCGGCCCTCTGTTAGCTCAAGAAACCCCCATCAATAAACAAACTGTGGTCTATTCACACGATGGAATATTATGCAGCTGTAAGAAGAAATGAAGTCATAAAGCATATGGCAACATGGATGAACCTGGAGGACATTATGTTGAGTGAAGCAAGCCAGACGCAAAAGGACAAATACTGTATGAGTGCGTTACTATGAACCAAATATATTGTGTAGCATATTGTGTGATTCAAAATTTTTTATTATGTATCCCATACATTTAATTGAGAAATGGATGTTTTTATTCAACTGTGTTTTCTTTTTCTGTTTTAATTATTGTTTATATTTTCAATTATTAAATGTACAAATAAAGTTAAATTAAAAAAAAAAAAAAGAAAACCCCATCACTTTCACCTCTGCCCCCATTTTCCATCGTGTTAACTATTTATTCTCAACCCTTTCTCCACAGTAATCCATTTGGGCTTCCATACTCAGACCTGAGAATGGCTCAGGGCAGGCTGAGGGGAGCAGGCCCCTTAGTGCCCCTTCCTAACCTCCTGCTGGGAGCACGGTGAAAGCAAAGAGCGTGGGAGGCCCCTGACTCTGGGTGGCTGACTTAGGGCAGGCTCCTTGCTCCCTCGAAGCCTAGAAGAAATTAGCCCAGCGGCCTGCCTGGGGAGTGTGAGCCCACAGTGGGTGGCAGGGGTAGGCGGGGTGGGGGGCCCTGTCCCTTTCTCCCCACAGCTCCTTGTCCCTGCACCACCACCTCTGGCTGCCTCCCTGCCCAAGGAGCACAACCTGGAGACCCTTCCCATGCAGAACCCTGGACGGCGTCCCCAGATCGCAGTCCCTGGCCATGGCCGTCCCTCTCCCCCAGGTGGCAAGGCAGCACAGAGAATCCGAGTTGACCCAGAAGGTGGAGAAGGAGATGACGCAATGGTGCTGGTGGTGATTCTCGCCTTCTGCTTCTGCTGGGGCCCTATACCTTCTTGGCCTGTTTCGCCACTGCCCACCCTGGCCACACCTCCCACCCCCTGGTGGCAGCCCTGCCAGCCTACTTTGCCAAAAGTGCCACCATCTCCAACCCCATTATCTATGTCTTCAGGAACCGACAGGTGAATAACGCCAGTGGCAGGTCAAGTTAGAAACATGCCCCAGAAGAGGCCAATGGCGGCTCCCACCTGGAATCATGTCCGGGGGAGGGCGCTGGCAGTGACCTTCCGGGACTATCAGCTGAAAGGACTCCCATACCTCGGTTGAGTGGCTAGCAGCAGACTGAGTTGCCCCCTTCTGGAATCCTCTCCTATTTTCAGCTCATGGTCAGTCATTTCCCTAAATGGTCAACGGACTGAGCGTTCTTGCCTTCCAGTTGCCATAGAACTACCACCACCAAGCTTCAAGGATAGCCCTCGAGTTCCCCAACGTGGGTACATGTACCCAAGTTGTGTCCATCTGGGTCTCATAGGCGGGGCCCTTCTCTCCACCTTAATCCTTCCACTTGGGAACCCTAACTTGTGGAGTCTGTCTCCATCCCAGGACAACAAAGGGCCCTTCTCTGGCTCAGCCAATGTGTGACTTCGGTGAGCTCCTGCCTCATCTCAGGGGGGCACACTGGTCCCGACAAGAGCAGGCCACAAAGCAGCCATCACCAGCTGCCATATTGGGCCTCCGCAGCCGATTGCCCCATGATCCCCGGGTCTTCTTGGTAGGTGTGGCCACTCAAGACCCATCATCTTGTAAGTACAATTTGCCTTCTTCCTCGACTCTGTCCCACGCAGCTGTGATGTGACTTGACGGGAACCATAAAGGAGGTCAGAAATCCCTCCCCCCAGGGGCCTTGCATTGTTACCCAACCCCATCTACTGGCCCGAGGCCCACCCTTCCCCTCCCCCTCCGCTCTTCCCTGCTCCGCCATTTTCCAGTCCCTGGTTGGCTCTATCCCCTCCGCTCAGCCCAGCTCACACCGAGAGCCCCAAGCTTGGTGCCTCTGTAGAGTTGAGATCTTCCTGGCCATTTTAAAGTATGAAATAAGGCCAGCCCCACACGTGATGCCTGGGATCCCACTGGTAACACTCAATGCCCAGAGCAGGGTCACTTTATCCTGTACCCCCATTTCCCTTTTACATCTGGTGTGTAATTTGGGGGAATTTAGCCCTGTCTTGCCAAGTACAATCTTTCTTGATTCACTCCCTTCTCCTCTTCCAGAATCCCTCCTCCTAGACAGGTGCCTGCACTTCTGGATCTTTCGAACTTGGCTCTCCCCCTTGTCATGTTGTGCTTTCCTTTTCTGCTGCAGTCTGAGAGAAGTTGCTGGAATGTCAGCTCCCCGAGAGCAGGGATTTTGCTCACTCCCGAATCCCCAGAACCTTGATCCCAGAGGGTGCTCGGTAGGTGGATGCTTGATTTGGTGAAAGAATTCCCCAGCCTAGTCTGCCAGCTCTTCCGCTGAGTCGAGTCTGCTGTGTGGCCCATTGCCTGTTCTTGATTTCAACAACTGAGCTTTTCATCTTGGAGAGTTCTGGTGATGGAGGGAGCTGGAGGTAGTCAAAAAGAGGCTTGGAATATTCAGGAAACACCTCTGGTCTGGGTTCCCCAAGCATTGTGGTTAGTTCAGTGACTATACGAGACAGATGTCCTTAGGGGCCATCCAGCAAAGAGAAAAAAGCCCTCTCAGTCGGGCAGAGGGAAGGGTCTCTTTTGATGGAAGAGACGAGGTAGGTGGCTAGACTGTAGTTTACCCAAGTCCTCACCCACCCTCAGAATCGATGCACTGGAAACAAAGGGACCGTCACGTTCCTTTCCACCACATGCCTGAGGCGCTTCCCAACATCCTGGACACGGCTCACCCTACGCCTGGACCCCACAGCTGGCCCCACATTGCGTCACCATCAGCTGCTAAGCTGGATCAATTGGATGACCCAGCCAGGAAGAGACCACCCCACGGGCAAGGACTAGCCTGAGCCTTCACCCCATCTCCTCACAGGTCTCTGTGCAGCAGAAGGGAAGGTTTGAAGTCATGAAGGCGACACTCCACCACCACCTCCCTGAGACGGCCACAAGCATGCCCTGTCACCAAACCCACCGGCCCTTCCTACTCTGCTGAATAACGCTTTCTCCCCTTCCAGTTTCAGAACTGCATCTTGCAGCTGGTTGGGAAGAAGGTGGATGACAGCTCTGACCTCTTCAGTGCCTCCAAGGCGGAGGCCCCATCTGTGTGCTCGGTGGCACCTGCCTGACAACTGAGGTGTCTGCCTTCTACGGGGCTGAACCACTCCCCGCCCCACTCACTGCTGTCAGCCACCACATGCCTCCTCTCTGCTCTTCTCCATCCTTGGGAAATAAATGGGGTTCTCTGACCCCCCAAAAAAAAGTCCCAAAGGCTTCCAATGCAGTTTGGGGGGCACCTTTTGACCCTGAGTCATTAGGTCTCGAGGGCGTGGGTGTAAAGAGGAGAGCAGCTCTGTGCTTCATAGACTTTATTCTTTCCCAACCTCATCTCTACAGATGGTGCTGCAGGATCATAGGGAGGTGAGAGGGTGAGGTAGGTGGGTGTCCGCGTACCTACCACCAAGCTAATGGTGATGGAATCAGAAAGAGGGAGCTGATGAGTGGCTGTGTTTGGAGGGCTCACTGGAGCCCCTCAACACCCCGAGAGAGGACGCCTGTGGCCCTCCCGGCCCTTTAAGTCCCATCGACTAGAGGCCTGAAGACTTTGGAGTAGAGTCTCCATTTGGAGGCGAGCCACACCTGCCAGTCCATGGCGGAGATGGTCTGCCACCTCTGCCAGGCCAGGGCCCCAAGGCCAAGCAGCAGGAGCGTGGTGCACATGCGCAGGCGCGTCTTGACGAGGGGCAAGGGGCAGGAGCACACGGTGGACACGAAGACCAAGAGGATGGTGGTCAGCGTGAGGAGCAGGCTCATGAACTTGAACAAGAACTCCTGCGGCCCGTGTCTGAGCCGCTGCATCATCTCCAGCTGGGACACCTGCTGCAGTGCTTCCAGCTTGGCTATACGGCTCTTGAAAGTATCCATGACCTCCTGCAGGGGACAAAACACAGACACTCACCCAGAGGTCGGGATGGAAGGATGGCCTTCCATTGAGCTCCTGAGGGCTGCTCACCAAGTATCACCGAGGTGAATGTTTGAAGAAGGAAGCTAAGAAATGAGAGTGCCTACAGAGAAGAGTGAGAGACCTGGCGCTAAGGGCCCCATCTTGGGAGGGTACACTTCTCACACCGTTTTCCAGGACCAGAGAAGGTTCTGCCTGACTCAGCTGCTCACTCATCCAGTTTCTCCCGTGACTGAGAACCTGGTTGTGAGGCAGCTAATCAAAGAGCCGACAGGGGAGGGAAACTTCACCAGGTGCCGGGTGACCCGTGGTCTAAACTGGCAGTTCTCAGAGGGGGGTCCCCGGACAAGTAATGCCAGCATCCTCTGGGGGCTCATTAGGCCCACCCAGATCCACTGAGTCAGAGACTCCGGGATGGGGCCCCGTGGCCCGTCTTCTAACAAGCCCTTCGGGTGGTTCTGGTGACCCCTGAAGTGTGCAAAGCAAGGCGCCAAAGCTATCAAACAAACAAAGCTGGGTGGTGGGAAGTGGGACGTGAGCACAGAGACCAGGCCCCGCCAGCCCTAAGACCAATGCATGTGCTGCCATTAGCACCCTCAGGAGGGGAGGAGCTCAGGGTCCTTCGGCCTCTTTCCTTTGTTCGGGGCATGAGAACTGATTCCCTCATGAGTATGATAAGCCCTACGTTCCTCTCACGGCCCGGCTCCTGGCAGGCTCCCCCTGAGGTTCTCACCCATATCTCCTTGGCTCTCTCATAGGACAGGTAGGCCATTTTCTCCTCGGTGCAGGCCAGATTCTGTTTGAGGTGGTAAATCTCATCCAGGTGCCCCTGCAGATGGTCAGTCACCTGTTCTTCCATCAACTTTTGTCTTGGGAGCAAAAAAGAAAGTAATACTCCCTCAGCACCTTGCCCAGCACTTGAGCTAAGGGGGAGTTGTCCTGTACCCAGGCTGTCCGCCTTCTTTCTCTCATTCCAAGCTCTAGTCAAACCTACCTGCTCCTCCAGGGCTTCCTGGGAACTCCCCAAACACACATCACACACACACATACACATATGCACGCACACCCTTATATTCAGAGATATTTTATTTGTATTTCCTTTTATTTTTTTTTAGGAGGTACCGGGGATTTAACCCAGGACCTGATACATGAGAAGCAGGAGCTCAACCACTGAGCTGCATCCGCTCCTCAATGAGAGTTGAATTTTTGTTTGTTTGTTTTGTTTTCAGGAAGTACCAGGGATTGACCCCAGGACCTTATACATAGGAAGCAGGCACCCAACCACTTCCCAATGAGAGTCATTTTTTTTTTGTTTGCTTGTTTTGTTTTTAGGAGGTACCAGAGATAGAACCCAGGACCTCGTACATGAGAAGCAGGCACTCAACCACTTGAGCTACATTCGCTCCCCTGGATTTACTTTTTGAACAGCTTCACAAAACAGCCCTATGTAAAAATTAAAAGCTAAACTATATATGTAGGCTATTAGATACCATATAGATGCCCAGTATCATATTTGGCATACAGTAGTAAATCAATAAACATCTGTTGGGTACAGATATTGAGCAATCACAAAAGACCACACGTTCTATTATCCCATTTCTCTGAAATGTCCACAATAGGCAAATCCATAGAGACAGAAGGTAATGAATGGTTTCCAGGGTTGTGAGGAGGGGGCAGGGAAGAGTGACTGCTAATGGGTGTGGGGTTTCCTTTTGGGGTGATGAGAATGTTCTGGAATTAGATCATGATGGGTGCACAATGTTGTGAATAGACTGAAAACCACTGACTTATATGCTTTAAACGGGTGAATTTTATGGTATGTGATTTATAGCTCAATAAAGTTGTTATTTAACAAAATAACTAAAAAGGAGGGGGATTATGGTAGTCGTTACACAACTCAGTAAATTTACTCAAAATCATTGTAATGTACACTTAAACCAGTGCATTTTATGGTACGTAAATTACACCTTGATAGAGCTGTTTAAGAGAACACAAGCAAAACATCACCATGTGTTATCTATGGCTACATAAATGAGTAGTATGGAAGTGATAAACACTAAAGTGAGGACAGTGGAGAGGAAGATGGTGGGGTTTGTAGCAAGAGAGCTTCAACGGAATCTTTTAACATATTATTTCTTATATTAAAAAAAAGATTTGAAGCAAATATGGCAAATGTTAAGACTTCAGAAAGCTGGGGGTGGAAATCCAGGCCTTGAGGAAGTTATTCTCAATGCTTTCCCTTGTTTGTAGATATTTCCTAGTCAAAACCCCTTTTGATAAGTTCCTCATTTGGGTGCCAGGCAGGACAGAGGCCAGATGGCCAGCGACGGGGTCAGAGCATTGTCCTGCAGGAAGAGCCAAGGAAGGTTTGACCCTGGCTGATGGCAGTGATGCCAGGGAAGAGGAGGGGTGCTGGGCAGGGATGGAGAAGATGGAACGGCTGGCCCCATGCCTTCGGAGATAGGGAAGAGTCAAGGATGGGGGCCATGCTACTGGCTTGGCCAAGCAGAAGCAAGGGTGCTCTTTGCAGAGATAGGGAATATGAGACAAGAAACAGGCTCAAGAGGAAAGACGACAAGCTCGATTTGGTCCTGCTCCGCGGACTTTGCAGCCACACGTCAGGCAGCTAAGAAGCCGAAGGCTCAGTGGTTGAAAACCAATGCCTTGGAATCTGGTGCAGAGTCCTCCATCTGTCTCTGCCCCTGTTGAGAAGAGAGTCAGCCAACCACCCGGCCCGGGCTTCTGCTCCCAGAGAGAGGGGACGAGAGGGTGTCCATCCCAATCACAGGTTCATCATTACGATTATTCATTTACACGAAGGATCTAGCCCAGGGATTAAAGTATTTACTAGGTTCAAGTCTACATTCATGACTATTCAGGAATATGAATCGACTCTTGGTTAATGTAGTCATATGAATTTATGAATATATTCTTCAATAGATGATCAAATAAGAAGACAGTAATAAACAATATCTTCATGAGAATATTCTCTCTGTCTCCCCTTCTCTCTGCCCCTGAGTCTTTGTGCTCTCTGATGGCAGCCTCCTGGGCTGCCACATGGCTGACTCTCCCCGCCTTTGCTTCCCCAGGCCAGGACTCCCCTCTGTCCAACTTCCTAAAGTCACAGAGGCAAGTGGAACACTCTGGAAAATGCTCTTACAAAGACAAAATGGCAACCAGTCAACCACAATGCCACCCAAATCTGCCAAAGATATTGAAACTACTCTCTCCAAAACAAATCATCCAAAATTTGATCATTTTGTCAAAAGAGTATTTTCTTCACTGATCGGATTTTTGTGGTTTATTTTGTTGTTGTTTTTGTTTGTTTGTTTGTTTGAGAGTTGGCTTTTGGCAATTTGAGCTAGAACTCATGGGTCTGCAACTTGGAGAAAAGGTCTGTAACAGTTGGCCATTTTGATGTAATTATGAATTCCAAAAATATAATTGGATCATGCTTGTAAACTGATCTGTTACTCTGGGCGTGATTAGGTTAGGATTAGGGCATTGAGCCCCACCCCTTGGTGGGTGGGGAATTGAGTATAAAAGGCAAGGCAAAGAACAGAGTTGAAGCAGTCTTTTGAGAAGTTTTGATGTTGGAAAGAAGGCCCCAGGAGAAGAGAAGCAAGCCGTTCGCCTGATCGTCTACAGCTGACCTTGTGGAGGAAACAGGAGCTAAGCCCAGAGAGAAACGCAGCCCCGGGAAGAGAGGAACCCCAGAAGCCTGAACCCAGGCAAATGCCAGCAGCTGTCTTGCTCTAACACGTGGCAATGGACTGTGGTGAGAGAAGAAACTTAACGCTTTATGGCCTGGTATCTGTGGACTTCTACCCCAAATAAATACCCTTTATAAAGACCAACCCATTTTTGGTATTTCACATTAGCACCCCTTTGGCTGACTAATACAAGGTCCAAGGTAGAGAAAGGGCCATAGGAGGGATCAAACAGGGCATGAATGGTGAGTTCAAGCAGCGAGAGCGGATGAGCTCACCCTCGGCAACGTATAGATGGAGGGACCTGGGGAGGAGGGCAAGGGCAGGGGAAGACCACTGAAGGAGAAAGGAAGGAAGAGCCAGAGTGGTGGGGAAATCACCAGAAGGGTGGGGCAGCCTAGGAGCCAAAGGTAGGACTAGTTTGAAGAAGGTAGAAGGGTGAGCAGCATCAAGTATCAGTGGACAATGAAACAAGAAGGTTATTCCCGATCTAGGGTGAGCAATTTCAGAGGAGTGATGGGCCAGAGGCCAGACAGCTGGGGGCTGAGGGGCAAGCAAGTGGGAGGGTCAGTTGACAGCAACAACTCTTCAGAAATTTGGCTGGGAAGCAGGAATCCGTGTTTACTTGCTGAGAGAAAGAGTCCAATAGAGAGTGTGGGATTGAAGCTACATGGAGGACAGGCTGGACGCATAAAGTCCCCAAGGAGACTGACAGGGATGGAATGCAGAGCTCCAGGAGAGGCTTCATTCACTTTGGAACCGAGGCTGGAAGTTGCCACTGAGCCTGAAGGAAAGAATGAAGGATGTGGAGCGAGGTGGTGAGGGGTGGTAGGAAGCTGCTGGCCTCTATTTTCTCCCTGAAGTCAGAAGAAATGTTGTTGAGGATGCTGGCAAAAGGATGGTCGAACTTAAGGACCATGGAAACCAGTGGATTGGGGGACAGTGAGACACATGTAGCCAAGAGGTGCAGAGGACTGGTTTGGGGGTCAAGTCACCCTGTGTTTAAGTCTTCTCTGTGTGCCTCAGAGGGGATGATGATAATGGTGATGATGATGATGATTACTTTATCATCATCATCATCATCCCTCCCCATTAGATTTGTTTACGTATTAAATGAACTAGTACATGCAAAACACTTGGCATGATATCTGGAATAGAAAAAATGTTTATTAAAGGATTGCTGTTGTTGTTAAATGATAGGGTCAAAGGTCTGAATGTCTTAATAGAGGATGAAGTGCCGATAAAGTAGGAGTGAGAAACCCAAGCATGAGACTAGCAGAGTGGAGTTTAAGGTGTCTGAGATAAGGAGGGGCTGACAGGTTTGTGGTGTGATTACAGAGCAGGTGACTGAAAGGGAGTGGAGGTGAAGGTCATTGACCTGAAGACGCCTCCCCCTTCAAGATTATCTGGCTTCAGACAATATCTCCCAGCCAGACCAGGCTTGCTCACCTACCCCATAAAGATGTGCTGCATCGCCTGGTGGTGGCAGAGAAGTGTCAGCAGTGCTAGAGCAATCAGCAGCCCCCCGGGAGCTTGTGTCCCCCAGTTCCTCCCTGCTGACAGTCTCAGATGACCCAAGGGCCAGTAGTTGCCTACTGTGCTTCCTTTTTGAGGGTTGGTTAGAACCCCATGGACCAAAACCTCTAGTGTCAGTCAGAATCAGAATCAATGGCAGAAGTTGGTGACTGGTTCATGGGGGGTAAAGTAAAGTGGGAGAGAAAGAATGACTCCCAGGTTCTTGGCAGGGGCAACTGGTGTGGTTTTCTGAGATGCTAAAGTTTGGAAGACATGCAAGATCAGTAAGAAGGTAAGACGTGCACCCTGGCCCTGGGGAGTGCTAAGTTTGAGATGCCTGTGAACCATGCGTGTGGAAATGTGGAGTGGTTAGGTGGACAGAGATAGGGGCTGCAGGGCACAAACTTGGGAAGTGGTGGGGTGGGTGATTCCCAGGGAGAGTGTGGACAGTGAGCCATACAAGAAGAGAAGCTAGCCATGGAGACTGACAACGGGCATCTAGAGAGAGAGGAGTAAAATCGGGTGACTGTGATGTCACAGAAGCTCATGAAGAAGAGGCTTTTAAGAAAGCAGTTGTCAGCTGGGTGAAAAGTGCCTGACAGATTAAAGAAGAAAATCACTGAAGAGCATTCACTGTATCTCTGACATGGAGGACTTCCACGATCCAGGCCAGAACAGTGGGGAGAGAGAGAGTGTGCTAGAGCTGGATATAGGGCCCAGGGATGCTTTACTTGTGTCGTTCTTTCTTTTTTTGTTAAGATGGAAGATGTTAAAAATTTCAGCAGAAAATCAGGAATTATAAAAAGAATCCAAAGGAGATGCTAGAACTGAAAAAAAAAAATGCATGAATTTAAATTAAGCAGTCAGTGAATGGGTTTAAGTGCTGCTCAGACTCAGCCAAACTAAATATTAGTGACCTGGAAGAAAATATTCAGAATGAAGCACAGAAAGACCAAAGGATGGAACACACAGGAAAGAACATAAAAGACAAGGGGAGAGAGTGAAATGATCTAACGTACATGCAATCTGAACCTTAGAAGAGGAGCAACGAGGGAATAGGGCAGAAGCAATATTTGAAAACGTAATGCCTGAGAATTTCCCACACTGACAAAGGACTTTGAGCCACAAATTCAAGTAGCAATAGGAGCCCCACGTGGGATTAAAACCAAGAAAATCACACCAAGCATCCTCAGAGCAAAACTGCTAAACATGGGGAATGGGTATAGCTCAGAGGTTGAGTGCCTGCTTCCCACGTACGAGGTTGTATTAGTCAGCCAAAGGGGTGCTGATGCAAAGTACCAGAAATCTGTTGGCTTTTATAAAGGGTATTTATCTGGGGTAGAAGCCTACAGTTACCAGGCCATAAAGCATAAGTTACTTCCCTCACCAAAGCCTGTTGCCACGTGTTAGAGCAAGATGGCTGCTGACGTTCGCAAGGGTTGAGCCTTCCTCTTCCTCTTAAGGCTCCGTGGTCCCAGCTTCTTCCAATTTCAGCCATAGGCTGGGATAAGTCTCATCTCTCTTCCAGGGCTCGTTTCTCTCCAGGCTCAGCTGCTCTGTTCTCTCCACACGGTCAGCTGTAGACTCTCAGGCTCTCTCTCTTCCAGGGGCCTCTGCCGTGTCTACGGAGCCATACCTATTCCTCTGTGTTCTTCTCCTGTGTGTTTACTTCATGGGGCCCCAGCATAAAAAAACTCCAACTAACTCCTCTGCGGTGTCATTTTCTCTGTGAGTCCCCACCCACCAAGAGGGTGGGGACTCAACGTTCTACTGACATGGCCCAACCAAAGCCTTAATCAGAATTTAATCGAGTAAGAGTGAAACTTCTGAATCCAATTCAATCTAATATGCCCAGAGGAATAAACCAGTTTACAAACATAAACCAATATCTATTTTTGGAATACATAAACAATACTAAACTGCTACAGAGGTCCTGGGTTCAAATCCCGGTACTTTAAAAAAAAAAAAAAAACACCAAAGGGAAAGAGAAGCTTGAAAGGAGCCAGAGGGAAAAAAGACTGATGAACTAAAAGGAGCAACAGTAAGACTGACGGCTCTTTCTTCACAGAAATATGGAAATCAGAAGACAAGGAAATGACATTTTCAACATGCTTATTATTTCAAAGAAAGTCCTAAGTGCCAACCTAGAATTCTATGCCCATCAAAAACATCCTTCAGAAATAAGAGGGGCATATGACCTGGATGTAGCAATAAGGAAACACTGCCTGGCTATTTAATGATATTAAAGACTTGTGTGCATGTGTTTTTAATTTGGGTATAGTATTTTGGTTTTGTTTTAAAAAAAAAAAGTTCCTCCACTCCCTAGTATATACCCCCAAAAATTAAAGGCAGGGATTCAAACAGATACTTGTACACTAATGTGTATAGCAGCATTACTCACAATAGCCAAAAGGTGGAAACAACCCAAGTGTCCACCAAGAGATGAATGGAGAAACAAAATGTGCTATTCATATACAAGGGAATATTACTCAGCTGTAGAAAGGAATGAAGTTCTGATCTATGAATGGACCTTGAGGACATCCTGTTGAGTGAAATAAGTCATACCCAAATGGACAAATATTGTATGGTTCCACTTATATGAAATATCTAGAACAAGCAAATCCATAGAGACAGAAAGGAGATGAGAGGTTACCAGGGGCCAGGAGAGAGGAGGAGTGGGGAATTATAGCTTAATAGGTAGAGAGTTTCTGTTTTGGGTGATGTAAAAGTTTGGGTAATGGATGGTGTTGATGGTGGCACAACATTGTCCATGTCAAGTGGACACTGAATTGTATACTTAAAAATGGTGAAAATGGCAAAATTCATGTCATATATATGCTACCACAAATTTTTTTAAAAAGATTCACATTTCAGGCACACATGGAAATATTCACGGATGGAATGACACGATGGCTGGATTTGCTTCAACATAACAGGGAGAGATGAGCAGATGACATCGGGTTCAGGGCTCCTCACAGATCCAAAGATGTGGGATGCCCTGATCTGGAGGAAACAAAGTCTGGGAAGAAATGGGAATTCTCCTGCCTTCTGGTCAACACTACCCGGGCCTGCATCAAAGGCATTAGCAGATGCTTTGCAAAAAAAAAAAAAGGAAACTCAGGACTGGATCCCTGCGATTGAGGTCTCAGAGCAATTAGTTAAAGCTCTCTGCTACCCATAGCCTGAGAGCCCCAAACCTTATTCCAAAATGAACTGCCACAGACCCATCCTGGGACAGAAGGGGCCATAGTCTGAATGCCCCTGAGGATGGATATCAAGAGGGAAAGAGAATCACAGACACCAGGCATACTCGCTGAAGGGCATCTTCAATATTATGGGAGCTCATGGCCAAGACAGTCCATAAGGAAACTTCATGAAGGCCATCATCTGGGAATACAGCCCCAAGTGCAAAGTCAAATGTGGTTCTTGCCCACTGGGTACTTGAGCAGTTTCTTATCTCTGAACCCCCTCCAGCAATTATGAAGGTGATGTGGAAAAAAACTTCAGATATGTGGAGATAGTTCTAGAGAAGTTGCTAGAAATGACAGAACCAGAGCAATGGGATAGTGGGCATAGTGATGTGGGTGGAGATGAGGAAGAGGCAGCAGGGATGAGGGACCCAGGAGGTGCCACCTGAGAAGAAGAATAAGAAAGGGAGGCCAGGTCAAGGTGTCGGCCACACCCCTCAACCCTTCAACCTAGGGGCCTCCACTGGTGGATTCACAAAGAACTGTTTGATTTCTCATTTTAATCTTGCAAGTATTTAATTCACAGATAGGAAGCAGAGAAGAGCCATGAATTGAATTTCATGAGCATCTCCTTGGGGTGAAACACAAGCAATGATTGTGTTAATTATCACAACAGTCCCCAACATTAGTGGGATCAGTAGTGCCTCCAATTTACAGATGTGGAAAAATGAGGATTGCAAACTGGAAGCACCTTGTCGAAAGCCATTCCATAAGCACCTGGCAGTGAGGAGGGGAAACAGGAATAGGTCCACAGTCAGCCCACCTGTGCTCCCAAGACACAGCAGATATGATCTGTGGAGGAGAAAGGGACCAGGGCTCCAGAGGGAGAGCCGATTCCTTCAGGAAGGGAGGACAGATGCACCTGGAGTCATTCATTAAACCTTCACTCACAGAGCCACCATCATATGCCTAAAAGCCTTTGGCAGTGACTCAGACAAACAAGTCGCCTGGCCTGAGGGGGGCTATTATTATTATTATTATTTTAGGAGATACTGGAGATTGAACCCAAGACCTCGTACATGGTAAGCAGGCGCTCAACCACTGAGCTACATCCACTCCCCAGGGCTATTATTTTTATATGAGCAATACAACATAATTGAATTCATACAAAAATGAGACCATTTTAGGTGGTTAGAAGTGCCATGAAGAGAAAAAAAACAACAAGAACAGGAGAATAAGAGAAAAACTGACTGGGATCTCAAATCACGTACCTAATAGGAGATTGGCATCCAAAATATATAAAGAACTCTTACAATCTAACAATAAAAAAGACAAATGGGGGAGTGGATGTAGCTCAAGAGGTTGACTGCCTGCTTTCCCACATGGGAGGTCCTGGGTTCAGTTCCCAGTGCCTCCTAAGAAAACCGGAAACAAACAATAAAAGAAAACAAACATAAAACCCAACTCAGGGGAGCCAAGGTGGCTCAGTGGTTGATGGTCAGCTTCCCACATAAGAGGACCCAGGTTCATTTCCCAGTCCCTGGTACTTCAAAAAAAAAAAGACAAATGGATCAAGATGGTGGAATGAGAAGCTTCAGGGCTCTGTCCCCCCATGGAAGCTTTGAACAACCAGCAAGAACTGGCAGAAACCTCTTTCTCAATGTTCCAGAAAACAGCTAAAGGATTTCAGTAATAGGGCGAATACCAAATCAAGATAAAAGGCCACTTAAAACTATAGGATCTCATAGTGCCCTGGCTGGCCCCTCCCTCACTGCCTTGGTGCCCCATGCTCCCAGTGTTGGTCCCTGGTCCTGGATCTGGAGGGAGCAGAGTAACCCTAATGCACATATGAGGAGCAAGTATGTCTGGCCCAGTCTCTCTGGCGGTGGCCTGGGGAACTGAATGAGGATATTTGTCACAGGCATGCCAGAACTTGCCTGGCATGTAGAAGACAGCTCACAGAGCTCTCCTACAGAACACTGGGGGAGGGCAGTCAAGTGGCTGCCTGGGGCAAGGGAGTGCTGGCTGGAGAACACATAGTGGAGTGCCTGGAAGAGTGAGGAAAACGTTTCCTAGAGAAGAGGGGACATTTGTATCCACGGAAAAGGAGAATTCCTAGGCCCGCACAAACATGCCCAGAAATGAACAAGATGCATGTGCAGAAAGGATCAGGGAGGCCCCTAGGCTTTGGCCTTGAGCTGTTCTCTAAACTCATTATATGGATAAGTTCTAAAGGAGAACACTTGCACAGATCATTCTGCAAAGACTGGGAAAAGTGCTTTATTTTTGTTCCTGTTTTGTTGTTGTTGGTAGCTCCTGGCATTCAGGAAAGCTCTGCCATTACACTAGGTGGATATAAGCTTAAGGAACAGACACTGTAGAATCTAAATTCTAGCGATAACACACTAAAATGTCAAAATGTCCAGGTTTCAACAAAAGATCATAAAACATACAAAGAAACAGGACGTGATGACCCAGACAAAGGAGAAGAGAAAAAAAAATGCATGAGGAGACAAGACCTGGGACATATCAGACAAAGATTTTTTTTAAAAATAGTCCAAAAAAGAAAAAAAAACAAGAAAAAGAAAGAAAAAACCTTTAAAAATGGTCCCAAATATGCTCAAAGAGCTAAAGGGAAACATGGGTGAAGAACTAAAGGAAATCAAGAAAACAATATATGAACACAAAGAAAATATCAACAGAGCCATGGAAATCATGAAAAGGAACCAAACAGAGCCAAAGACCCCAGAAGCAGAAATGAAAAATTCCCTAGAGGGGTCTAACAGCAGATGGGAACTGACAGAAGAAAGAATCAGTGGACTTAAAGATAAGACTATTGACTCATCCAGTCTAAGGAACAGAGAGAAGCGGGCATGAAGAAAAGTGCACAGAGCCTGGGGAACCTGTGGAACATCATGAAGGATAACAACATATGCATGGTGGGGGGCCAAGAAAGAGAAGAACGGGACAAAGGGTCAGAGAGAATATTCAAAGAAATAGATGCCGACAACTTACCAAACTTAACAAAAGACATAAATATACACATCCGAGACAAACTCCAAACACGATAAGCCCGAATAGACCCACACTGCACCATGTTATAGTCAAACTGGCTAATGTAAAAGATAAAGAGAGAATTCTGAAAGCTGCAAGGAAGAAACAACATCACATACAAGGGAGCCTCAGTAAGATTAAGTGCTGATTTCTCATCAGAAACCTCACAAGGAAGAAGGCAGTAGGATGACATATATACAGTGCTGAGAGCAAAAACTTGCCAACTGAGAATTCTATATCTGGCAAAACTGTCTTTCAAAAATGAGAGTGAGATTAAGACAGTCCAAGGTAAATGAAAGCTGAGGAACTTTGTCACCACTAGACCAGCTCCACAAGAGCTGCTAAAGAGAGTTCTGCAGGTTGAAAGGAAAGGACAATAGACAATAGATCAAAGCCACGTGAAGCAGTAAAGATCTTCTGGATTGAGGAAGTGGAAAAAAAAAAGATCTTCTGTGAGGGTAATGACACAGGTAAATATAAATGTTAGTGTTACTGTATTTTTGGTTTGTAGCTCCACTTTTTACTTCCTACAGGATCTAGAAGGCAAATGCATAAAATATAATGAGAATCAGTGATTTGGGTCTCATAACATATAAACATGTAATTTGTAATGAGAACCACAAACAGGTGGGGAGACAGCGGGGTGTAAGAATATAGCTTGTGTATACTATTGAAGTGAAACTGGTATCAAAGCCAATGCAATTGTTATAGATTTCAGGTGTTAAATTTAAGCCCCACACTAACTGTAAAGCCAATGCCAGAGAATATGCAAACTCGCAGAGACGGAAATTAGAGTATAGGTTGCCGGGGCAGGGAGGGCAGGGGCATGGGGAGTTAATGCAAAATGGGTGTGGGGTTTCTGTTTGGGGAGATGAGAAAGTTTTAGTAAAGAAGGTGGTGAGGGGACTGCAACATGGTGAATGTGATGAATCCCACTGAGGGGTACGCTTGGGAGGGGTTTGGGATGGGAAAGTTGATGTTGTAGATATGTTCCCACAATTAA
>JAKSZT010053811.1:1039909-1067794 GCA_026826555.1 Tolypeutes matacus
AAGAAAGAAAGAAAGAAAGAAAGAAAGAAAGAAAGAAAGAAAGAAAGCGACTAAAGAGACAATGACAATTAAATGCAATATGGGATCCTGGAGGGGATCTAATAAGAGAAAAGGCTCAAAGGGACATTATAGGGACATGTGAAAAAATTGGAAAATAGTCTGTAAGCTTTTTATCAAAGTTAAATTTCTTGAACCTGCTAAGTGCATTTAAGGTGGCTGCATAAGTGAGTATTCTCGTTCTTAGGAAATGTACGTGGCAGTATTAAGTGTTCAAGGAGCAGGATGTAGACAAACCTACACTCAAGTATTCAGAAAATGGATTAATAAATATACAGAGACAGAGATAGCTGGCTTGATAAGGAGATGGATAGATGGAATGATATGGCAACTGTGGATCTGGACAGCTAGGAGGACAGAGGTATGTTGGCGTCCTCTCTATGGGGTTTGTATTATTTTCATAACTGTCCTGTAAGTTTGAAAGTATTTCAGACTGAGAGGTTAAAAAAAAAAAATCTAATTTTAAAATGGTCAAGACTTGATCAGACATTTCTCCAAAGTAGACACGCAAATGGCCAAGCAGCCCACGAAAAGGTGCTCAACATCATTAGTCATCAGAGAAATGAAAATGTAAACCATGATAAGATACCACTTCACACCCAAATTTCCTGGGGCTAGGGCAGTGGTTCTCAACAGGGAAAAAATTTTCCTCAATGAAAAGAATGCTTATACATGCAGAAATGGTGAGGCCATTGAATATGGTGACCTGGGAAGACTCTTTGAGGAGAAGACAAGATGGCCCGCCTTGTGAAGAGCTGGGAGGGGCGTGCTGAAGGGAGAGGCAACAAGTGTAAAAGCCCAAAGATCTGAGAAGAAAGGAAGAAAAGTCCAGGGCCCGAAGAGTGAGGGAAGAAGCAATGCCATCTTCAAGGTTGGTTTTCTCCTAGGACCAGTTTACTCATTCCACAAATATGTCCCGGTAAGCATTCTTTGCTAGGCATTGGACTGCACCCTGACGCTAAAGAGGTGAAGCGGGAAGGTCCCGGTGAGATGCCCTTGGAGCCAGGGGCAGCCAGGCCTCGGGCAGGGAGGATGGTTATGCTGTTATCCCCCACCTCCTGGATGGAGGCCAGCTGGGCCTGGCACCCGGCCCCTCTCAGGAGGTGCTGCCACGAGGCTGCTGCTCACTGACCATCAGGCAGCGGTCAGCCGAGCATCCTGTGGGAGAGAGGGTGGACAGACCCTCCCAGGGGCCCCTGGGTTTCCCATGACTCCCCTGGGAGGTACCCAGGATGAGATGGGGCTGGTCAACCTTTCATTTGAAGACTATGCTTTCCTTGGATGCCATCTCTTCTACAAATGGGCATTTTGGGGAATTTCTGAGGCCTTACGGTCTCTGCTTTGCTGAGGAGACAGGTCGCTGACTGTTTCACCTTCCTGGAGATCTGAATCACCTCCTTCTTGCCACAAGAAAGGAAGAGAAGCCTGGCAGAGAACCTCCTGTAGAGGGTCCTGGGGCTGGCGACAGCCATGATGGAGGAGTCAGGGGCTAACCCACCCTCTGCCTGCCATGCAGCTTCCCCTCAGCACATGGGGAGCAGAGTTTATGGGGGGAGGGTTCAAGCAGCTGTAGTGGAAGTAGTCAAGGTCCTGCTGGGGCCTGGGATGTCCCATGGGAGGACCCATAAACACAGAGTCCTGAAGAAGGAGACCGCAGGAGCACTGGGCCTCCTGAGTCTACCTGCAGCTGTGATGGACACCCTGCACTTTACATAACCACAAAGAAAGCCCTTGTGGTGAGGTACCACTTCATACCTACACTACATAGGATGGCTATAATCAAGAGGAATGACAAGGGTTTTTGAGGGGGCGAGGAATTGGAACCCTCACTGGTGGGAATGGTAGATGATGTAGAACTGTGGGAAACACACAAGTGGTTCCTCAATAAGTTAAACACAGAATTACCATATGTCCTGGCATTGCCACTTGTGGCAGTTTGAGATTATTTATGAATCCCAATTAGAGAGAGATTATGTTGTAAACCACTCTATTCCTCTGGGTGTGATACCCTTTGATTGCATCAGATTCAGCTGAGGTGTCTTTGATTAAATTCCCTGTTAAGATTAGGGCTTTCATTCGACCACGTCAGTAAGGTGTGACTCAGATTGAGTTTCCGCTCCCTTGGTGGGTTCACTCAAGAAGACACATGGGAAGAGAGAGAGCTCTGTCATTTCTGATACTGGGGCCCCTGAGAGAGATGAGCTATTCACCTGATAGTTTGCATCTGATATAGAAAGCCTGGAAAGACACGAGCCCTGTGCCAAGAGCAAGAGGAAGGCCCAAGAGACAAGCCCCATGCCAGCCCAAAGCTGAGATTGGGAAGAAGCTGGGCCACGCAGCCTCAAGAGGAAGAGGAAGCCCAGGAAGTAGAGAGCAGGCAGAGATCAGTGACCATCTTACTTCAACACATGGCAACCGACTTTGGTGAGAAAGCAACCTTGAGTTGGACTCTTTATGGTCTGATAACTTTAAGTTTCTACCCCAAATAAACACCCTTTATAAGAGCCAACAGAGTGCTAGTACTTTGCATCAGCACCCCTTTGGCTGACGAATAAACCACTCTGGGGTTATTATCCCAAAGAACTGAAAACAGGGTGCACAGGAAAACCTGGGCCTGCGTGAGCATCGAGCACTGTTCACAAGAGCCAAAACACGGAGAGGCTGCCACCGTCTGATGGATGGAGAAACCCAGTGTGGTCCCTCCACACAGTGGAATATTACTCGGCCCTACGAAGGGATGAAGTTCTGATGTAGGCTACGACATGGAGGAACCCTGAACACATCCTGCTGAGTGAAAGCAGCCGGTCACCAAAGGCCACAGATTACATGATTCCGTTTCAACGAAAAGTCCCAAAGAGGCAGATCCACAGGGACAGAAAGCAGATGGGTCATTGCCAGGGCCGGGGTGGGGGGTTTGTGGAGTGATTTAATGGGATCAGGGTTTCCTTTTGGGGTGATGAATATGTTCTAGAAGTAGAGAGA
The DNA here is from genome assembly GCA_026826555.1 of Tolypeutes matacus. Lineage (NCBI taxonomy): Eukaryota > Metazoa > Chordata > Mammalia > Cingulata > Chlamyphoridae > Tolypeutes > Tolypeutes matacus. Next base: position 1,042,949 of record JAKSZT010053811.1, read on the forward strand.
GGTGACGATTGCACAACATGGTGAATGTATCCAATGCCCCTGAATTGGTCACTTTAAAATGGTTCATTTTAGGAATTGGATGTGGCTCAAGCGATTGGGCTCCCGTCTACCATATGGGAGGTCCAGGGTTCGATTCCTGGGGCCTCCTGATGAAAAGCAAGCTGGCCCACCCAGCGAGCTGGCCCATGCGGAGTGCTGGCCCACGCAAGATGACGCAACAAAAAGAGACACAGAGGACAGACAATAAGAGACGGAGCAGACCAGGGAGCTGAGGTGGTGCAACAGATTGAACACCTCTCTCCACTCTAGAAGGTCTCAGGATCAGCTCCCAGTGCCGCCTAAAGAGAAGACAAGCAAAGAAGAACACACGGAGAGCAGGCAGTGAGCACAAAACAACGGGTGGGGGTGGGGAGAAATAAACAAATCTTTTAAAAAATAAATAAAAATAAAATAAAATGGCTCATTTTAAGTCACGTGAATTTCCCCTCCATCTTTTAAAAAAATGCCTTCTTTTTGTTTTTGTTTGTTTGCTTTTTTGTTATTAGAAAATGCCTTCTTAAAAGAAAACGGATTGAACTGTGAGAAGCGTAATAGGACTTGGAGTTTGAAATCTTGGCTGGGGATGCACCAGAGGTGCCGTGACACCATGAGCTGATGGCATACTGTACATGCACTTTCCTATGTATGCAAACAGCAAGCGGAAACGGTTTTCAAAATATTTTAACGGGGTAGAAGTTGAAAAAGTACGACAAACTCTGCCCTGGTGCAAGAAGTCCTGAGCTCTGCCCCCACCAACCCCATGCCGGCCTGTGCCTCTTGGAGGGTCCATTTCCCCATCTCTAAAGCAGGTATCCTAACGCTGGGGTGGAAGATGCTACATGCTCCTTGTTTTCACCATCATTACGTAAAACCACGTTCAGCCCTTTCTCCATTTCTCCCAGTCAAGCTGAGATCGGCAGACCTGCTTTTTTGCTTATAATACAAATCGGGCAGGGTAGGCCAATGGTTGTACCAACCAAGTGGAAAATCACAGTGGCTCAGCACAACAGAAGTTTACTTCACACTCTAGTCACAGTCCAATGGTGGTGGAGGCGGTGGGGGCTGATTGAGCAGGACAGCTTTTAGAATTCACATGAGGAGTCTACGAGAGGGAGAAAGGGGCAGCCCTGCTCCCCTGCAGCTCCCACCCTGCCTCATCCCGCCAGTTGAAAGAGGCTGATCCCATAAGGGGTGTGATGTGTACCCAGGCCTGACAGTCTCGTTGTCCTGTGCCACGGAGCGACCAATGGGGATATTTGTCTCTCCTACTGAGTGCCGTTCTTGCTTAATGTAAGTCTGACCTTGGAAATGTTATTTGGACCAGGGGTCTTGTGAGGTGCCTGAGATTTTCAATCTGGCTGTGTAGCAGGTTGAATGGTGCCCCCTGCTCGCCCCCCAAAAAAGCTATGTTGAAGTCCTGACCCCCGGTACCTGCGAATGTGACCTTGTTTGGAAATAGGGTCTTTGCAGATGGAGTCAAGTTCGGGTGAGGTCAGATTGGAGCCGGGCGGGCCCTTAATCCAATGACTGGTGTCCTTATTAGACGGGGAGTGATGACACAAAGACAGACAGACACACAGACAGAGAAGAGCTGTGTGATGACCGAGGCAGAGGCCTGCCACAGGCCAAGGCAGGCCAGGGCTTGTTGGGTGCCCCCAGAAGCCAGGAGGGAGGCGTGATGCAGATTTTGCCCTAGAGCCGTCCAGGGACCCAGCCCTGCCGACACCTGGATTTGGGGCTTCTCGGCTCCAGATCCACGAGCGAATAAATTGCTGTTGTTTTAGGCCCCACGGCTGGTGGTCGTTTGTCATGGCAGCCCTTGGAAATGCGCACGGGCTGCCGTGCTTGCTGAAGAGAACCTCGGCAAGAAACCTGTAATCCTGGTCCGCTCTCTTCCTCGATAACGCGCGGCCCCGGTGCCAGTTGTTACCTGCCCTGCCTGGCTTCCGAAGCAGTGCGGATGCCGGGCACAGAGGAGGCCAGTTCCCATGCATGTAGGTACTAAAGGGACTGCGGGGTTCTTTTCCTAAAAAGGCCCAGTCTCTTGCCTCGTGTAAATGAATCTCTCCTGGCTGAGCAAGGTTGTTTTAAGGACTGGAGAGACTGCTGTGTCAGGCACGGAAAAGAAGGTAATCCTCTGTTGGGAAATCCCCCACTTTGCCTTGATTTTCCTACCCAGTGGGCCCTAGTCTGGTCTTAAACAAAAATAAAATCGGCCCACTGCACCGTGGAGAGAAAGAGGTCAGAGGGCAGCCAGCTTCTGAACAAATATCCAATACTTGGCCTGGTGCCTGAGCTCAGCCATCAGTACAGGTAGAAAGAGCCAGAACCAGCAGCAGCGAGGCAATGTTCTGCCCAAAGTCATCGAAACAAAGTAGAAGAACAGACCAGGACTAGAAAGTACCTCATTAACTATGGAGCGGAGACTGATAGAAGCTAACTGCCACCGCCACCACCTCTGCCGCCACCAAGGCAGAGGTGCTGACTGTGCCCCACTGCTGCAACCGCCTGGAAGGACCCAGGGCCCCTCTCCGGCCTCGTCTGCCAGCAGAGGACAGCAGAAACAGGCCAGCACCGAGGAGGACAGCCACCTGACCTCCCTGGGCGGACCACACAGACCTGCCTATGCCCACTTGCCTCTCCCTCTGGCTCATCCAGCTCATGGCCCAGGCTTCCTTTCACTGTCCCAGCAAACGGTCCTTTGGGTTGGCCTCTTCCCATCCCCAGAGCCCAGGGGGCCGGGGGCGGGGGGCTACAGCTCACCTGCATTTCCCCTCCTCCAGGGACTCCAGCCACAGCTGCAGGTCGCTCAGGTACTTCTCCTTTAGGCTCCGGTAGGACACCTGGAGGCTGAGGTGGAAGCCCTTGACCTCTTTCAGCTCCTCCTTCATCTTCTGCATCAGCAGGTTGCGTTGCTGGGCCACCTGCTTCATCTCAGAGGCCTTTCCCTGCAGCACACTAGGGAAGCAGGTCTCCAGGGTGAAGTGCCTGACGACATCAGACAGACTGGCAGACAGGTTGTGTTCCCCACCCGGCTTGGGGGGGTTCGCCAGCGGGCCCTTCTCACTGGGCAGCTCACAGTCGTTCAGGCTACTCTCCGACTTCAGCACGAAGGCCTTGGGCCGGCAGCCTTCCTCCAGCTCCTGGAGCTGCTGGTGGTACTGGCGGAGCCGCCGCTCGATCTGGGCAATGGTGGCAGATGTGCGCTGGTTCACCCTCTCGAAGGCCTGCCGAATGTGCGGGGCCTGGTGCCGATCGGCTTTGGACACGAGCTTGAGGTAGCCCACGGTGTTCTCATCCCGGCTGGCCTTCTCCACCCTCAGCTGCTCTGAGAGGTAGAGGATGCGGTGCTTGACACTATCCTGTAGGTTCCGAGCCAGCTCCCCATCCGAGAGGCTGGGGTGGCCGCTGGGGCCATCCTCACTGGATGCCAGGGACCTGCACGATGGGACGTTGGAGGGGAGAGTCGCGCTTTGGCTTTTCTTGTGTTCCGCCTACATTGAGAAGCAAGCGAGCAGAAAACAGGACACGTCATGGCTTAGCTCTATCAAAAGACTTACGTGTGTGTGGATACTTATATACGCAAGGGTCGGCCATTCAAGATGGGTCCACGGAAGACTAAGAAGGAAAGACTGTCTCCCCTGCTCCCTTCCCCGCTTTTTCCGTACCCTGCTCCTTGCTCTACAGGGAATCCCTTCCTGTGGCCCCCCAGAGGGCTAGCACCCCCCCCCTACAGATCTCCCCTGCCGTTGTGCTTCTGAGATTTCCCAATTGTGTCTCATCTCGTAAAGAGCTGTCGTGAAGTGTGGAATAAACTCCTTCCCACCACCCGACACGAATTGCTGTATTGCTCCTCCCAGGGAGATGGGAGAGGTAGGCAGGGATTCTAACAGGGTCATTCATTCATTCAACAAATATTTACACAGTGCCTACCATGTGGTACAGAATACAGACATATTCCTAGCTGCTGACTGTCTGGAGTGGAAAACTTTATTGTAACAGAAAAGAATGACTCTCTCGTAGTGAAGGGTAACAGAAAGAGCACTGCCTTCAAGATAGAACCCAGTTCAAATCCTGGCTCTACCACTATGTGACCTTGGGCAAATTCATAAACCTCTCTGATCTCTGTTTTCTCATCTCCAAAATGAAGGAGGCAATACCAACATAACTGGAGCACAGTGGAGCAAGAGCACAGCAGAGGGTGATGAGCTCAGAGAGGCAGGTGGGGCCCAATCATGTAAAACTTCTGCCCTGATTCTACTCGGAAACTGTAAGCACCCTCAGGAGAGTTTGAGAACTGAAAATGCTCTCTTCCACGACAAATCAGAAGTAACTATACTGTAATATATATATTGAAATATATAGAGAAAGATTGTTTCTGTGTACTTTATTGATGCAAATTAGACCTTGCATCAATAAAATACAATTATATTGTAATAGACAATTGTTTCTGTGTATTTTATTGATGCAAATTATATCTTGATTAAAAAAATACAACTTGATACCACTACACACACACCAGACTGGCAGAAATTAGACAGACCAACAATAATAAGCGTCAGCAAGGACTTGGAACAACAGGAAATCTTGATCACTGCGAGCGGTACAACCACTTTGGAAAAACATTTGGTAGTATCTTAAAGTTGAAGGTCTGCATACTGTCTGGTCTAGCACTTGCAGTCCTAGGTCTGTCCCTTACAGACAAATGTGCATGTGTGCCCCAAGAGACAGGTGCACTAATGTTCCTAGCAGCCAACAACCAGAAACAACCCACCCGCCCATCAATAGAAGAATATGTAAGTAAACTGAAGGACAGTCATACAACATAGTACCGTCCAGCAATGAAAATGAACTACAGTCTTGAAAAACATGAACGAACTTCACAAACAAAATACTGAACAAAAGAAGTCACATAGAAGAAGCCATACTACGTGATTCAATTTATATGAAAGTTCCAAAGCAGACAAAAGTCAGTGTTACATTTATGTTTCATTTTTGTTTACAGGGTCATTCACAGGCAGGAAAGCTGTAAAGAAATGCATGACTTAAATCAGTACCATAAAGATCAGGATAGTGCTTCCCAGTAGGGTGGAAGGAGGGGTTGGGATTGGGGAGGGATACATGGAGGCCAGGGCGCCTGACCTGAGTACTTGTTAAAAGTGTGTTCACTTGGGAAGCAGATGTGGCTCAAGTGATTGGGCTCCCATCTACCAGATAGGAGGCCCAGAGTTCGATTCCCGGGGGCCTCATGGTGAAAAGCAAGGTGATCTGTGCAGAGAGCCGGCCCATGCGGAGTGCCGGCCCACGCGGAGAGCTGGCCCACGTGGAGAGCTGGCGTAGCAAGATGATGCAACAAAAAGAGTCACAGAAGAGAGACAATAAGAGACACAGCAGACCAGGGAGCTGAGGTGGCGCAAGAGACTGACCACGTCTCTCCACTCTGGAAGGTCCCAAGATCGGTTCCCAGTGCCACCTAAAGAGAAGACAAGCAGGCACAGAGAGCAGACAACGAGTGCAAAACAATGAGGGGGGTAGGGGAGAAATAAATAAATCTTTTTAAAAAAGTTTGTTCACTTGATAATGATTTGTTAGCTGTATGTTGCTGTTTTATGCAACTGTTGGTACATATGTCAGATTTCACAATTTTTAAAAGTTTTCAAATGTCCAATGGTGGATTTAACAGATTGGATCTGGTTAGAGAGAGAATAAGTAAACTGCAAAACACAACTAGAGTAGATGTACCGAATACAGCACAGAGGCACAAAGATAAAGAAAGATAGAAAAATTTGAAAAGTAGAAGACATGGAAGAGAAAGTGAGGTTTAACAAAAATTGAATTGCAATATCAGAGGATGAAGACAGAGAGAATGAGGCAGCAGCAACATTTTAAGAGACACTCACTAAAAATTATCCAGAACTGGTGAAAGGCACAAATCCACAAATTTAAGAAGCCCAACAAATCCCAAACAGGAAAAACGGACATAAGTCCACCCATGGTCATATCATAGTTAATCCGCAGACTCTGAAAGACAAAGATAAGATCTTAAAAGCAAGTGAGAGGAGGGACAAGCAACAGGATGGCTTCAGAGTAAGGAGCTCCTAGAGTCAGCTCATCCTACAAGGCAGGTAGTAATCACCCAGAGCTATCTAAAGCACCTGTTTGGGGGCCCCAAGAGCATCCTGCAACGTCCTTGAAAGAATGGAAGGAGGAGACTGTCCATCTGCAGAGAAGATTCATAAGTAGAGCACACCACACTGTGGAGGCCAGTGCCCATCCTGCACTGGAGGCACAAGCTGCCTCGGGAGCTATTCTGTGGCTGGAATTGGAAGCTCCTCTTCCCAAAAATGGGGGAGGAAGAGACGGTTGGGCACCGACTTCAGCTACTGATTAGTAAACTCGGCGGGCTAAAGTCTAATCCTAAGAACAGCTAAAGTTTGAACCTGTCTAAGTCAGAAAGAGGCCGGTAGCCACCATCTTAACTCCGCCCCGGGCATGAGGGGAATTGGGGCTGACTGAAAATCACACTGCAGGTAGGGACCAGCTTCTTTCACCCAGATTGGCCTGCAGGCCTAGCCCAGGCTTCAGCCCCACCTCTAGCAGGGAGGAGGCTGGTGGGCCCCATACCAGCCTCTCCAGGTAACTGCAGGGACATTCGGCTAACAAAGACTGAATAGTTGGAAGTCTACCAGGGCACCTGCAGTCATTTTAGACCCGCATGACATAGATAGATTGCTGCCCACACCTGCAGCCCCATCCCCGCCCCAGGCAGGGGAAGAAGGGGCACGAAGCTTCATCAGTCTCTCTGGGCAACTACAGTCTAGGCCTGCACGACTTGGATTACTACACATGGCTGTGGCTCTGTCCCAAACCCTGGCAAAGGATAAAGTTGGGAGAAGCTTCATCGGTCCTTGTGACGATGTGGGCAGCTTGAGCCTCCACAGCTTACAGCACCAACTACACCCTCGGCTGCTACTACACAACCAGCAAGGGAGAAAGGGCAAGAAAGCCCGAAACTAAAGAGAGAAACTGCATCCATAATAAATACTCTAGTAAGCCAGATGCCAAGACACCAACAAAAAATTACAATCCACACCAAGATACAGGAAGATATGGCCCAGTTAAAGGAACAAGAGAAGCCTCCAGATGACATAAAGGAGTTGAGACAACTAATCATAGATGTTCAAACAAATCTTAGTAAATTCAATAACATGGCTAAAGAGATTAAAGATATTAAGAAGAAATCGGGGAAGCAGATGTGGCTCAAGCGATTGGGCTCCCGTCTACCATATGGGAGTTCCCAGGTTCGTTTCCCAGGGCCTCCTGGTGAAGGCAAGCTGGCCTGCACAGAGAGCTGGCCCACATGGAGAGCTGGCACAACAAAAAGAGACAATGAGAGACACAAAAAACCAGGAAGCTGGGGTGGCTCAAGCAATTGAGTGCCTCTCTCCCACATTGGAGGTCCCAGGATCAGTTCCCAGAGCCTCCTAAAAAAGAAGATGAGAAGAGAAGACAAGCACACACAGAGAGCACACAGCAAATGGACACAGAGAGCAGACAGCGAGCACAAAACAACAAGGGGGGGGGTGATAAATAAAGTAAATCTTTTAAAAAGAGGATATTAAAAAATCAATAAAAAGAAAACATTGGATGAGCACAAAGAAGAATTTGAAAGCATAATAGAAAAATAGCAGATCTTATGGGAATGAAAGGTACAATAAATGAAATTGAAAATACACTGGAATCATATAATAGATTTGAGGAGGCAGAAGAAAGGATTGCTGAGCTTGAAGAAATGGTGAGAGAAAACATACAAAAGAACAGATGAAGAATGGAAAAAATTGAACAAAGTCTCAGGGAGCTAAACGACAGGAAGAAACGTGCAAACATACGTGTCATGGGTGTCCCAGAAGGAGAAGAGAAAGGAAAAGGTGAAGAAAGAATATTTGAAGAAATAATGGTAGAAAATTTCCCAACCCTATGGAAGGACATAGATTTCTGTGTCCAACAAGCACAACGTACTCCCATCCAAATAAATCCGAATAGACCAACTCTGAGACAAAGTAATCAGAATGTCAAATCCCAAAGACAAAGAGAGAATTCTGAGAGCAGCAAGAGAAAAGCAATGCATAACATATAAGGGATACCCAATAAGATTAAGTGCCAATTTCTCATCAGAAACCATGGAGGCCAGAAGACAGTGGTATGATATATTTAATATACTGCAAGAGAAAAGCTTCCAGCCAAGAATCTTATATATGGCAAGATTGTCTTTCAAAAATGAGGGCAAGTTTAGAATATTCACAGATAAACAGATACTGAGAGAGTTTGTAACTGAGAGACCGGCTTTGCAGGAAATACTAAAGGATGTGATACAGTCTGAAAAGAAAAGACAGGAGAGAGAAGCTTGGAAGCACTCTAGAAATGAAGATTATATCAGTTAAAAGCAACTAAAAGTCTCAAAAGAGTGGTGAAAATAAAATATGACAGGTAAAACCCAAAGGCCAAAATGGGTGAAATAAGAACCTCCTTTACAGAAATAACATTGAATGTTAATGGATTAAACTCCCCAATCAAAAGACACAGACTGGCAGAATGGATAAGAAAATATGAGCCACCTATATGTTGTCTGCAAGAGACTCACCTTAGACCCAAGGAGACCAATAGATTGAAAGTGGAAGGCTGGAAAAAGATATTCCACTCGTGCAGTAACACACACACACACACACACACACACACACACAAAGCCGGAGTAGCTATACTTATATCAGATGAAATAGACTTTAAAAGACACAACTAATGCGCAATCTTAGGAGGAAGTCAGGAAGAAAATTTCCATTTACAATAGCAACTAAAACATTGTTAAAAGAAATTTTAAAAGACCCAAATAATTGGAAGAACATTCCATGCTCATGAATTGGAAGACTAAATATCATTAAAATGTCAATTCTACCCAAATTGATATGCAGATTCAATGCAATCCTCATAAAAATTCCACCAGCATTTTTTAAATAAATGGAAAACATGATTATCAAATTTATTTGGAAGGGTAAGAGGTCCCGAATAGCCAGAACATCTTCACAAGGAAAAGCGAAGTTGGAGGACTCTCACTTCGAACTTTAAATTATATTACCTAACTACAGTGGTAAAAAACAAACAAACAGCATGGTACTGGCATAAAGACAGACATATAGACCAATGGAACCGAACTGATGGTTCAGAAACAGACCCCCACATCTATGGTCAATGGATTTTTGACAAGCCTGTCAAACCCACCCAGTTCGGGCAGAACAGTCCATTCAACAAATGGTGCTGGGAGAACTGGATATCCATAGAAGAAAGAAAGAAAGAGGACTGCTCTCTCACACCTTATATAAAAATCAACTCAAAATGGATCAAAAACCTAAATATAAAAGCAAGAACCATAAAGCTTCCAGAAGAAAATGTAGGAAAACATCTTTAAGACCTAGTGGTAGGTGGTGGTTTCTTAATGGATATAAGAGGAGGGCTGAGATGGACTACTGATGCTTAATGTATATAGAAGCTTTAATTAACTTGACTGTAAAAGTGTGGAAATGTATAGAGTTGATGGTAACACATTATAGTGAGTAACAGCTGATTTATAAATCAGAATGTGGCTGAAAAGGTTCTAGGGATGTAAATGCCAATTGAAAGAAAGGTAGAGAATAATCTAGGGACTGAATAGCACAGTAAACCCAGAGGTGGATGAGGATTGTGGTTGATGGTACAGATGCAAGAGTGTCCTTTGTGAGCTAGAGCAGATGTACATCACTATTGCAGGGTGGTGGGAATGTGGAGAAGCATGGGAAATACACAACTGGAGTGACCTGTGGACTGTGATTAACAGTAATAACGTAATACTCTTGCATCTAAGCCAAAGCTGTACTGTGTTGATAATGGGAGAGTATGGAAAAGGTGTGCCAAATGTACGCCATGGACCATGATTAGTGGTAATAGTCTGATGATATTATCTCATTATCTGTAACAAATGTTCCAACATGGTGTGGTATGTTGGTGAAGGAGTGTTGTATGGGAATTCTACACGTGTGTATGATTGTTTACAACTTCTGTAATAAAAATATATTTGAAAAAAAAGCAAGTGAGAGGAAAAACAGCTGATTACCTGTAGAGCCATGACTTTTAACCTGAAAGCTGATTCCTCAACAGCATCAATGAAATCCAGAAGACAGATGAATAATATCTTCGATATGCTGAGAGAATAACTGTCAAAGAGAAAAAAAATAGGTCACATACAAAGAATCAGAAATTAAATATTCTTCAGACTTTTCAGCAACACACTTGAAACTAGAGGACAGGGAAGTCATGTCTTCAAAATCCTGAGGGAAAAAAAATGATTTTCCAACCTAAAATTCTATACCCATACTGTCAATTGTGAGGTTAGACTAAAGACATCTTCAGACATGAAAGAACTCAAATAGTTTACTTCCTATGAATTCTTTCTCTGGAAACTGCCAGAGAAAGCGCACCACTTAATCTGAGGAAGAGAGAGATGGGCTGTTAAACAGGGTCCCAAGCACCAGGATGGTGGGAGTAGAACCCAGGCTCGCAGCTAGGCAGCAGGCCTAGACAGCAAGTCAGGAGGCTCCAGGAGGGATATCTCAAAGGGGATTAAACTAACAGAATGACTGACATCTTAGAACATATGGAGAGGAGATGTTGGCAATTGGGAAATTTCAACCTAGTGATAAGTAACAGAAAGCAAGCAAAAAAAGGGGGGGAGCAGATGTGGCTCAAGTGGTTGAGCACCTGCCTCTCACATGAGAGGTCCGGGTTTGGTTCCCAATGCCTCCTGAAAAAACAAAAAAGCAAACAATAAGCAAAACAAATGAAAAAACCAACTCAGGGAAGCCAATGTAGTTTACTGGTTGAGCTCCCCACATACGAGGTCCCAGGTTCAATCCCTGGTCCCCAGTACCTCAAAAAAAAAAAAAAAAGGGGGGAACGGGGAACAAGTATTAACTCCAAAGAAAACAAAAGGTTAGGAAAGAAGGGAAAAACAATCATAGCAATTGGAATGAAGGGAGTTAGGAAGTGGGTGTTGCTTGGGGTGCAGGTGAAAGAAAGCTATATCACCATCTTTTTCAGTGAGAGATGGATAGATAATTCCTGAAATATATAGTAAAAAAAAACAAATAGCACTATCTAGAGATTATAGAATTGGAGGTAAATGCCAAAAGAAACAGCTAAAAATATTGAAAGTTCTTGATTCTGGAAAATGGGCAATTGGACAGGCAGAGGCCGGGGATGGCTGGTTTTTGCAATAAGCCTTGTCGAACCCTTAAATTCTTTGAAGCAGGGGTCAGCCAACTATGGTGAGCCAGACAAAAACATTACATCTTTTTTGCTTGCTGAAATGGTTTTCACATTTTTCAAATGGTTGGAAACAGTCAACAGAATAATAATATTTTGTGAGATGTTGAACTGATATGAAATTCAAATTTCAATGATCATAAATAAAGGTTTATAGGAACACAGTCACATTTGTTCATTTATGTATTGTCTCAGGCAGGGTTGAGTAGTTGCGACAGAAATTGTAGGGCTCAAAATATCCACTACCTGACCCTTTACAGGAAAAGTTTGCTGATCCATGTTTTAAACTAGGTTCATGTGTACAATTAATAAATATAAAAACTAAGCAATTCTTAAAAAGGGAAGTAGGAAATGGGAAGTAAAAGTTTGCTCAAGACTTGTTCTAGTGGGGGATTTTATAGGTACAATGTAAACCTTGAAATTGAGAGAAAAACGCTTAACTATATTGGTGAAAAAAATTAAAGGTAACCAGTAGAAGAATAGAAACCAGATACATAATATCCAAATAACTAAGGGGGGAAGAAGAAAAAAATGGAATTCAATCAAAAAAGGAAGAAAACGAGTAAGAGAAACAAGATAGGGTAAAGAGAAAACATGAAATAGTATACCAAGAAGATGTGATATTAATGGCCCTACACCAAGGTCTTGATGAGAAGACTCAATATAGCAAATATGTCAGCCCTCCACCTATTAACCTATAAATTCAATGTGATCCCAACTCAGAACTCAATGGGAGGGGCCTGATGTGGCTCAAGTGGTTGGGTGTCCATCTGCCATATGGAGGGACCCGAGTTCACTTCCCAGGACCTCCTGGTAAAATAAAAAATAGAAGGTGTGCAGGCAAGCCCCCGGCCCGCACACTTGCACATGGCGAGCCAGGCTCCACTGAGCCACGTAACAAGATGATGACGCAGCAAGGGAGAGACACAGGAGAGAGCCAAGACAAGATGCACCGGAAACCAGGAACTGAGGTGGTGCAGGTGGCAGAGTGCCTCTCTCCTACATCGGAGGTCCCTAGGATCGAATCCTGGTGAAGACTGGAGGAGAAGGAGGAGAAGAGAAGGCAGGAAACAGACACAGAAGATCACCCAGAGAATGGACACAGACAGCAAGCGGTGGTGGTGATGGTGGGGAATAAATAAAGTAAATAAATAATTCTTTTTAAAAAATTCAGTAGGAGCATCATGGTGAGCTCTGCTTCTTTTGGGGCTTGTGTGGCCCTGTGTGACTGGAAGGAGGATGAAGCAAGAAGCCGAGCCTGAGGGGCAGCTCTAAACCCTCTACCAAGCTTCCAACGCCTTTGCCAGGAGGATCCTCCTTCTCCGGACATAGTACATTCAAGTGCCACAAACAAAACAGGGGAGCCTCCAAAGACCCCTGCTACAAGAATGAAAGCCCTGCATGCTGTCTTCACTGATGATTAGAGCTACCTGCAGTCACAGGCACACGACACTTTTTCCATATTGGTCCAGGCAAATGTGCGATACCAAACACGTCTGTACCTACAGACAGTGCTGCGAGCAGCTCACAGATTCCTGCTTCAGAACCAGAGACCTTGGTTAGACCAAAGTCACTGCTTTTGAAATTGGTAAAGTCTGTTGGTGCACAAAAAGACTTATACAATGAGAGAGGTTATATTGTATCCCGGCCAGTATATTATGGCCAAACAATTATATGATGAGACCCAACAACATATTGTATATTGTTCAAATGATCTTCTAGGGGATTTGCTTGCAGTGCCAAGGTTCTCTGTGAAAGAATGCAGGGAAACATATGCAATGATCTACAAAAACGAGGTAGCAGTTTATCAGCAGGGACCACTAGCTTCAGGCACCTCTGTGAGTAAAAAGAGGTGTCACTTTGAAGATGGCAGTGATCAAAAGGACCCTGTGCAAGAGCTGCAGGAAGGATTTCCAGGAAGATGGAAGATTAGAGAGACACAGGACTCTCTTCTCTCCCAGAAAATTAACTAGAAGACAGGCAGAAAAGGCCTAGAAAAAAATGTTCTAGGGTTTAGGACACCAGGGGAAGGCTGGACACCACCCAGAAGAGAGAGGGGCACAGGAAAAAAATCTCAAAGGAAAGACCCTGAGTAGAGCTGAAGCTGAAGCTGCCGGCACCCTTCCCCCACCCTATGAGTAGACAATTTTGAATTCTCCAGCCTCGGGCCAGTGGCTACAGACAGAGGGGGGCACAGGGATCCACCTCTCCAGGAAATGAGAGAAAGAGAGACGCAGCCTAAGGCTGACTCAGCTTCTGACCCACAAATTTGGTCTGCCTGTCCCAGGAGCCCTTCCAGGCCAGGAGGGGCCACGCCATTGTTTACCTTAGGAGCCCGCACGGGACTAAAGAGATCCAGTCCTCTCAAACGCCGTCCCCACTGACCAGGACACAGAGGGGAGTGGCACCTACCCGGGAGAAGGGAGGGGGCTGCCAGCAAAGGTTGGAGAACAGCCTCTGGGAAAGTTTCAATTGCTGAGGCTCTGAAGAGCACTGAGGCAGGATCCTCTGCCACGTTGTTGCTGTCGGGCCACCAGGCTTTGAACTGAGAGGGCTGTCGAAGAGCTCCATCTGCTGGCCGAGCAAGGAAGTGCATGTGAAAAAATTTAAAATAAGTGAGAGGTTTTTTCCAGCCTTTACAGCCTCCCTCCCCAAGGCCCTTGGAAGCAGGTCTGCAAACCATTACTGGGTCTATGGCCCAGATTTGGGCAACTAACAGGGCCAATCTTAAAGACCTAGAACAGGTTGAACCAAGACTCAAAGAGCAGCAGTAACACACATAACAAGTGATGCAGAAGACAGAACAGCTGAAATTGAAGAGAGAGAAGACCAGAGACAGAAAAGAATGGAAAAAATAGAGCAGGGTCTTAGGGAGTTGAATGATAACATGAAATACATGCATGTCACGGGAGTTCCAGAAGGAGAAGAGAAGGGATAAAAGGCAGAAAGAGTATTTGAGGAAATAATGGCTGAAATTTTCCCAACTCTCATGAAAAAATGAATTTACTTGTCCAAGAAGCACAGCATACCCCAATCAGAATGTGAATAGACCAACTCTAAGACACATACTACTCAGAATATCAAATGTCAAAGATAAAGAGAAAATTCTGAGAACAGGAAAGGAGACACAAACCATCACATACAAGGGATGCCCAGTAAGACTTAGTATGGATTTCTCTTCAGAAACCATGGAGGTGAGAAGACAGTGGTATGATACAATTAGGATACTGAAAGAGAAAAACTGGCAACCTAGAATTCTTTATTCAGCAAAACTGTTCTTCAAATAAAAAGGTGAACTTAAAATACTCAAAAAGAAACAGAAACTAAGAGAGTTTGTAAAAAAGAATCTGCCTTTGCAGGAAGTATTAAAGGGAGTCATATGGCTAGAAGAAAAAGACAGGAGAAGAGAGGCTTAGAGGAGAGTGTAGAAGGCAAGAATAGCAGAAAGGAGCAGGTAATATATTCTACTTAAGTACTCATGGATCATTCTCCAGGATAGACCACATGATACGTCACAAGACAGGTCTCAATAAATATAAAAAGACTGAAATTATAAAAAGCACCCTCTCAGATGATAATAGAATGAAACTGGAAATCAATAATAGATGGAAAAGGGGAAAATTCGCAAATGTATGGAAGCTGAACAACACACTCGTAAACAATTGTAAGTGAAATCAGTAAACATATTGAGACAAATGAAAACAAGAACACAACTTACCAAAACTTATGGGATACAGGGAAGGCAGTGCTGAGAGGGTAATTTATAGCTCTAAATGCCTACATGGATGAGCACCTTCTTTCCACATGGGAGGTCCCGGGTTTGGTTACCGGTGCCTCCTAAAAAAAAAAAAAACGAAAAAACCAACTCAGGGGAGCTGATGTGATTCAGTGGTTGAACACCGGCTGCCCACATACGAGGTCCTGAGTTTAATTCCCAGCCCCTGGTACCTCAAAAAAAAAAAAAAGAAAGAAAAAGATTACAGCAGAAATAAATGAAATTGAGAACAACAACAACAAACAAAAAAAAAAACAATAGAGAAAATTAAAAAACCAAAAGCTAGTTCTTTGAGAAGATCAGTAAAATTGACAAACCCTTACCTAGACTAAGAAAAAGAGAAGATGCAAATAAATAAAATCAGAAATGAAAGAGGGGATGTTATAACGGACTCCACAGAGATAAAAAGGATCATAAGAAGATATCATAAGAAACTGTACGCCAACAAACTAAACAACCTAGATGAAATGGACAAATTCCTAGAAATTCACAACACAACCTATACTGACTCTTCAAGAAATACAAGAACTAAACAAATCAATCACATTTAAAGAAATTGAATGCAACATCAAAAATCTCCCAACAAAGAAAAGTCCAGATGGCTTCACAGGTGAATTCTACCAAACATTTAGAAAACAATTAACACTAATCCTGTTTAAACTCTTCCAAAAAATTGAAGAGGAGGGAAAATTACCCAACACATTTTATGAAGCCAACATCACCCTAATACCAAAGCCAGATAAAGATACTATAAGAAAAGAAAATTACAGAACAAACTCTCTCATCAACATAGATACAAAAATTCTCAACAAAATACTTGCAAATAGGATACAACAACATATCAAAACACTTATACACCATGACCAAGTGGGATTTATTTCTGATATGCAACAGTGGTTCAACATAAGAAAATCAATTAACGTACTATATCACATAAACAAATTGAAGAAAAAACACTGATCATCTCGATCGATGCAGAAACAAAATCCAGCATCCTTTTTTTGATTAAAAAAAAACACTTAGAAAGATTGGAATAGAAGGCAAACTCCTCAATATGATCAAAAGCATATATGAAAAACTCACAGCCAACATTGTACTTAATGGGGACAGATTGAAAGCTTTCCCTCTAAGATCAGGAACAAGACAAGGATGCCCCTGTCACCACTGTTATTCAGTACTGTACTTGAAGTTCTAGCTTCAGCAATTACACATGAAAAAAAAAAAGGCATCCAACTAGGAAAAGAGGAAGTAAAACTCTATTTGCAGATAACATGATATTATATATAGAAAATTCTGAAATGTCTACGACTAAGCTACGTAAGCTAATAAACAAGCTCAGCAAAGTGGCAGGATATAAGATCAATATGCAAAAATCAGTCATGTTTCTGTACACTAGTATTGAACAATCTGAGGAGGAAATCAGGAAAAAAAATTCCATTTACAATAGCAACAAAAAGACTCAAATACCTAGGAATCAATGTAACCAAAGAAGTACAAGACCCATATTCAGAAAACTACAAAGCAATCAAAGAAGACCTAAACGCGGGGTTGGATGTAGCTCAACTGGTTGGGCACCCGTCTCCCATATGGAGGGACCCGGGTTCGATCCCCGAGACCTCCCGGTAAAAAAAAAAAAAAAAAAGAAGACCTAAACAAATGGAAAGGCATTCCATGTTCATGGATTGGAAGACTAAATATCGTGAAGATGTCAATCCTATCCAAACTGATTTATAGATTGAATGCAATGCCCATTTAAATTCCAACAGCCCACTTTACATAATTAAAAAAGGCAATTACCAGATTTATTTGGAAGGGAAAGTGCACCTGAATAGGCAAAAGCAATGTAAAAAAGAAAATCAACGTGGGAGGCCTTTCACTGCCCAACCGTGAAACATACTACAAAGCTACAGTGGTCATAATTGCATGGTACTGGCATAAAGATAAACACATTGATCAGTGGTATAGAACTGAAAGTCCAGAAATAAACCCTCATCTCTATGGCCAATTGGTTTTTGACAAAACTACCAAGTCCATGTTACCGGGATGAAATAGTCTCTTCAACAAATGGAGCTGGAAGAACTGGATACCTATAAGCAAAAGAATGAAAGAGGACCCCTATCTCACTCCCTATACAAGAATCAATTCAAAATGGATTAAAGAGCTAAATTTAAAAAGCCAGGACCATAAAAGTAGTAGAAGAAAATGTAGGGAAACATCTTCAAGACCTTGTAGCAGGTGGTGGTTTCTTGGACCTTACACCCAAAGCATGTGCAACAAAAGAAAAAAAATAGATAAATGGGACCTCCTCAAAATTAAACACTTTTGCACCTCCAAAGAGTTTGTCAAAAGGGTGAAAAGGCAGCCAACTCAATGGGAGAAAATATTTGGAAATCACATCTCCGATAAGGGTTTAAAATCCATACTATATAAAGAGGTTAACAATTCATCAATAAAAAGACAAAGGATCCAATTAAAATATGGGCAAAAGACTTAAATAGATATTTGTCCAAAGAAGAAATATAAATGGCAGAAAAACACATGAAAAAATATTCAATATCACTAACGATTAGGGAAATGCAAATCAAAGCTACAATGGGATATCATTTCACTCCTATAAGAATGGCCATTATTAAAAAGACAGAGAACTACAAGTGTTGGAGAGGATGTGAAGGGATAGGAACACTTCTTCACTGTTGGTGGGAATGCAGAATGGTACAACCACTATGGAGGACTGTTTGACGGTTCCTAAAGAAGTTGAATATAGACTTGCCACGTGACCCTGCAATACCACTACTGGGTATATACCCAGAAGAACTGAGAGCAGTGACACGAACAGACATCTGCACACCGATGTTCATAGCCACATTATTCACCATTGCCAAAAGTTAGAAACAACCCAGGTGTCCATCAATCGATTAATGGATAAACAAGCTGTTTTATACACACGATGGAATATTACGCAGCTGTAAGAAGAAATGAAGTCATAAAGCATATGGCAACATGGATGAACCTGGAGGACATTATGTTGAGCGAAGCAAGCCTGACAAAAAGGACAAATACCGTATGTCTGCGCTACTATGAAGTAAATGTATTGTATAAACTCATGGAGTTAATAACTAAAATACAGATCACCAGAAAATAGAATGAGGATAGAGAACGGAAAGCTGAGGGCTAATCTGTGCAGAATTGGTAAAAAGGTTGTTTGTTAATCTTTGGAAATGCATAGAAAAGGTGAAAATACAACATAGTATTTGGAACTAGCAGTGCTATTATATGGGTAGGATAGTGGTTGAAAGGGAAAGTTTAAGGTCATATATATTATTAGAAGGAAAGCTTAAAAACATAGCATGGGACTGTACAGCGTAGTAAAAGCTTATGTGAAATATGAATATGGGTAATATTGCATAGATAAGACTGTTTTTCTTTGAAATGAAACAAATGTATGTTAATATTACAAGATGTTAAGATCAGGCAAAAACACCACAACACCACATTATGCTAAGTGAAAGAAATCAGACACAAAGAACTACATATTGTATGATTCCATTTATATAAAATGTAAGTATAAATCAATTTATAAAGATGGAATTCGATTAGTGGTTATGTAGGGCTGGGGAAGGATAGAGAGATTGAGAGGTGACTGCTAAGGGGTGTAGAGTTTTTCTTTTTGGAGTAATGAAATTGTTATAGATTGTATACTATGTGACTATATCTCAGTAAAACTGCTTTAAAAATTTTTTTTAAGAATTTTTTAAAAAGAGCTGCAGGAAGAGAAACCTCCATACTCAAACTTGGTTTCTAGACCAATGACCTCATCTAGAAGGAGAGAAATTAGGGAGACAGAAGAAAAGTCAGATGAATTCATTGGTGACAAAGAAAGCGCCACACATCCAATATTTCCCTCTCCTTTGCTGAAAGCCTTGCTCTATGACAACCTGTGAAAGAAGCAGTGGCAGTGTCTCAACAGAGACTCCATCAAATCTAGATCTTGATGCTGGTGTAAGTGAACATTCTGGTGATTGGCTGGATGAGGATTCGGTTTCAGATCAATTCAGCGCAGAATCAGAAGTTGAATCTCTTGATTATTCAGAAGATTATAGCCTTAGTGGAGAAGGTCAAGAACTCTCAGATGAAGCTGATGAGTTACCGTATATCAGGCAGGGGAGAGTGATACAAATTCATTTGAAGAAGATCCTGAAATGTCCTTAGCTGGCTACTGGAAGTCTCCTTAATGCAATGTAATGAAGCGCCTCCCCTTCCACCGCATTGCAGCAGATGTCAGTCCCTTCGTGAGAATTGGCTTCCTAAAGCTAAAGGAAAGGATAAAGGAAAAATGCCCAAGAGAGCCAAACTAGAAAACTCAACCCATGTAGAAGAGGGTTTTCATGTTCCTGATTGCAAAGAAAAAGACAGTGAATGACTCTAAAGAGTCATGTGTTGAGGAAAATGATGATAAAATCACACAAACCTCCCGGTCCCAAGAAAGTGAGGACTATTCTCAACCATCAACTTCTAGAAGCATCATTTAAAGCAGTCAAGATGTCAGAGAGTTTGAGAGGGAAGGAACACAAGATCAAGAAGAAAGTGTGGGGAAACGGACGTGGCTCAAAGGTTCGGCGTCCGTCTACCATATGGAGAGACCAGGGTTCGATCCCCGGTACCTCCCGGTAAAAAAAAAAAAAAGAAGAAGAAAGTGTGGAATCTAGCTTCCCCCTTAATGCCGTTGAACCTTGGGTGATTTGCCGAGGTCGACCTAAAAATGGTTGCATCATCCATAGCAAAACAGGACATCTTATGGCATGTTGTACATGTGCAAAGAAGCTAAAAAAAAAAAAAACTGAAATAAGCCCTGTCCAGTTACGTAGTCAACCCGGTTCAAATGATTGTGCTTATTTCCCGTAGTTGACTTGTCTATAAAAGTAGAATTATAATTCTAACTATATAATTCTAAAAATATATACAGTTATTTTGGCAACATGAAATTTATTTATTTACTTTTTTTGCATATATCAAAGTGAGAAGGTATGTCAGTCCATGTAGATTTCTTCTCTTTACTGTTATTTACCTACTTGTGGAGAGGGTGGGGGTTAGTGAATATTCACTTCCTTTTAGAAAAATTTCACTTCTGTTTATATTTTATATTTGGGTTTTACTGTAATTTGAATTGGCAATATAGCAGGTCCTTTAGTGCCACCTCTCATATTTTAAATCCTTCCCACTTTCTCTTAAATGAGAAGTATCTGATTTTTTAAAAATTTAAGTAGGACATTTAAGTGTAACTTATTTAGTGCCTTTCTTGTAAGGAGACGTTTGTGAGAAAGATTTGATATTTCAATTTTAGATACTCTTAAACCTTCTGATGCTTAGTTTCGCTGCTCTTTCAGGGCCTCTTAAAATCCTCTTTACAGATAAAAAAGAAATTGGTAGCTCTGTCTGGTGCTATGGAAGTACAAATGTACTACTTATTCCCCAGCCTCTGTGGTATAGTAAGGGAGAGGTGGTGATGATGTCCTTTGAGAAACCTTTGAGAAGAGCCATCATTTACCCACAAGACAACTCTTTTCAAGCACCATAGTAGAATGCAGAGTTGTCCTGGGGCCCAGCCTGATATACAATTTCAGGGTTTAGTGGGAATCAATTATTCCATTCATCTTAAGTGAATAACAATTGAAGGACCTTCTTGGGCTGGGTTACGCAGTCCCTGTTAGTTGCCTAGATTTCAGACTTTTGCATAAGGCCAGTTTAGTAACCCATGAATTCAGAAAGAGAAATTCGGGGATCAGATAAACAGAACAGTTCATTTTTAAAAATAGCTAGAAAGGTCAGCTTTTCTCTAAATTATCCAGAAAATATGTATCATTTTCCTTCAAGAATGAGAGGGTCATAGGATTCTAAAATCTCTTTCAAACTGTGTAGATTAACATATTGATTTATATTTACTTATGAGTCTTCAGCAAAATAGTGTGAATAACCAAACCTTCAGACAAGTGGGCTTGAGTTTTGATTTATAGTCCCAAGGTTTTTCTCCTGGGTATGACAAGTTGAAGACAGTAAAATCAACTGAACTATGAGTTGCGAATAGAACTGAGGGCTAATTTTACACAGCAACTTTGTGTGTCTGTTCGCAGCAGTAGATTGTTATAGATAGACTTCAGAAAAACAAAATACATGCACACACAACTTACCCGTGTACACACATGTAAGGAGAAAACAAATGGCTGAAGGTATCAGTGCCTGAACCAGAGCTATTCTCAAACACAGTAAAGCTTAATACATTTGGAATTGATGATACTTCAGCTAGAACTAAGTAGAATACATCCTTTCTAAGGAGAGTTAGTATAAATGAGGTACTTTCATGTACATTCAGAGTGTATGTATGCAGTGATTATGCTGTATATAAAACCAATCTAAGTGCAAACGGAATCTCATTCTAAATGCCTATGGATTGCTAATGTAGTTTCGATTATCTAAATTCTTAGGCTTAGTGCACAACATATATTATTTAAATAAATAATGTATTAAAATGATTTAAAAACTCAATGGGAATGTCTTATGGCTCGTAAATTAGCTGATTCCAAAATTCATTTGGAAGAGGAAATGCAAAAGAATAGCCTAGACATTTTTGAAAAAGAATAGTGGGGGGGGGCATAAAGGGGGTAATTTGCCCTACAAGAATTATAAACATAGTTTAAAGCTACAGTAATGAAACAGTGTTTTATGAACATATACATCTATCCGAATAGAAGGGTAGAATCCCAAACCAGATCGAGGTATGTATTGGAATTCAGTTTATGATAAAGGGTATTTTGAAACAGTAAGAGAAAGATGAATTATTCTAAATATGGTATTAGGAAACTGGGCTGTTTGAAAAAAAAATTAAGTTCGAGCCCTACCCTTACATCATATACATAACAAAGTCCAGATGGAATAAAGAACCTAAAAGGCAAAAGTATAAAAGTATTAGAAGGACAGAATAGGAAATGTTTTTTATAATCATTGAGTGGATAAGACCTTCCTTAGCAAGACTCAAAGCAAAATGCCATAAAGGAAAAGATGTACATATTTTACTACATTTAAAAAAAAAAACATTTTAAACCCTCCATATGTAGAAAAAAAACAAAGTTAGAAACAAGCAACAGATTCAGAAAAACCTATTTGCAATATCTCTCATAGAAAAAGGGCTAATTGGCATAATACGTAAAGAATTCCTATCAATTAGTGAGCTAAAAAAAAAATCCAATATAAAAATAGTAAAGGATAGTAATAGACAATTCACAAAGAACAAAATACAAATGGTAATAAACATAGGGAAAATATGCAACTTCAAGGTAATCAGGGAAATGTAAATCAAAGCAATGATTAAATACTATTTTCTCACCCGTCAGAATGCCAAAAATTAAAAAGAGTAACAATACCCAAGGTTGATGAGGATGTGGGGAAATGAACCCTCACATGCTCTGCAGGTGTGACTAAAAATGAGTTGTTGTTTTTTTTTTTGTTTTTTTTTTAACAATGAAGCATTATCTATCAAAATGTTAAATCTATTCTGCAGAAATATATGTATAAATTCACAAAGGTACACATTCATGGAGGCTCATCAGAGTATTGCTGGCAACAGGAACAAAAGTCTCCTGAGTTCACTGGGAAATGCATTCCCATTTGTCTGGCCTCGTCCTCTCTGCACTCTGGGTATTTTTCTCCCTAGAATCCTGTAACAGTTAGGAGGGAGTTGGCTGCGACAGGACAGGGTTTAGATTTCCAGGATCCCGAGTCTTTCGCCAAACCTATGGTTCTAGATGTGCCTCTGGGATTACCCAGCAGCCTCTTCCCCTTTCTTGAAGAGTCCACTGTTTTGAGGGTAAAAGGGGGATGAGCTGCTAGTGATATCTGATTGTCCTCAGGAACCACTGGGTTTTGAAGGCCTGGTGGCCCCTCCAGAACCACTGAGAGAACCTCCACCTCAAGGGTCTCAGGTACACATTCCTTTTAAGACTGCCTGGGCCAAGAGCTCATGGGATGCCAGTGAAGGGAATAAATTAAGTGTCATCTTGGAAGATAAGGACCTTTGGGTCCAGGAGGTCTTCTAAGACAGTCTTCACTACAGACTAGAAGATGGTCTGGGCATACCACTGGCCAAAGAACATCACAGCATCCTCCCACCCCACCCCCACGAACAAGACTATAAGGCCCACGAAGGCAGGCCTTTCTTTTGTTCACTGCAGTCTCCCTAAACTCTAGAACAGTGCCTGATGCATGGTAGGCACTCAATAAATATTTCCAGAACAAAGAAACAAACGGCATGTATCATCTCGCATTGCAAGTGCCCGCTTACTCATTGTGCCTAGCAAAGTTAGGGCACAAGAAAGATTTCTCGAAAGAAAAAGAAATGAAAGAACTTGAACGAATGGATAACCGTGCTTGTTAGCTCTTGCTGCATGACAAATTACCCCTACAATAACCCTTATCTGGCGTTTCGGTAGCTCTGGCATCGGGGAGTGGCTTGGCTGGGCGGTTCTGGCTCAGGGTCTCTTCTGAGGGTGCAGACAGCCTGTCAGCCAGGGTGCTGTGGTCTGAAGGCCTCAGCCATTCACCGGGTGTGCTGCTCAACCAGCTACTTGAGTGTCCCCAAGCAAGGCCGTGGGCTTCCCCCAGAGCGAATGGTCCAAGAGAGGGAGCTAGAAGCGCACCCCGAAACTGTTTTCTGATCAAGTCTTGGAAATCACACACTGTCCTTTGTGCTGTACCCTATTTGTTGGAAGCAAGTCACTAAGTGCAGCCCACACTAAAGGGGGGGGGGGGACAAAAGGCGGCTAATGAGAGAACATGTGGACGCTCCGCCCACCATCAAAATTGGTACCCGTGTTGCCCTTTTTACGTTGCTTCTCGTACCAATTTTCCCTACTCTGTTGCTTTCCTTTTGATTCATCCCACCCAAGTTTTTAAATTTCTGCATATAATGAGACCGGGGCGTTTTTATCCGCCAGAATTCCACCTGAGCAGGGGGAGAGAGCAGGCTGGCCAGCGCAGGAGAGCTTGTCTCCACTCCTCAGGGGGCTTCTTGCCCAGCTAGACCCACCCGAGGAGATCAAGGGCTTGGCGTGGAGCCAGCGACCAGGGGACCCGGTGGAAGGTTGTACTTGGCTCTTCTCTAAAAATCCCACAGCAACAAAATTCCGCTTCTCACTCACACAGGTCGGAGTGGCTTTTCTGGGGGGGGGGGGGGGGAGGGACCCCGAGCCCCGTCCCCCCCCGAGCCCGGCCCCACCCAAGAGCCCGGGCTCCCCTCCAGGCAGCACTTAGGCGTCCAGGGCGTTGAAGCGCCCCCCTGCCCCCGGGAGTAGGGCGGGAAGGCCTGTGGGGCCGCCATCCCGGCTGGGCAGTGGCGGGAGCCGCTCGCGGTGCTGCGACTCGGGCTGATCCCACCTGGGCAGGCCGGAGGGCCGCCCACCAGAGGCCTCGGAGAAGGCGCGGGGTCGCGGCCTAGCCCTGCGTCCGCTGCGGGGAAGCGATACGGGAGGGCGGGGGCCGGCCCTCAGCACACGGGACCTGGCCCTCAGCACGTGGGGCCTGGCCGTCAGCCCGCGGGCGGCGGGGGCTGCCCTCGGCACTGGGGGGAGGCCTGCAGCGCTGTGGAGGGGGGGTGCAGCGCTGGGGGGGGAGGCCTGCGGCGCTGTGGAGGGGGG
>JAKSZT010053811.1:1068194-1102999 GCA_026826555.1 Tolypeutes matacus
GGGGGGGGAGGCCTGCAGCGCTGTGGGGGGGAGGCCTGCAGCGCTGGGCGGGGGAGGCCTGCAGCGCTGTGGGAGGGAGGCCTGCAGCACTGGGGGAGAGGCCTGCAGCGCTGTGGAGGGGGGGTGCAGCGCTGTGGGGGGGGAGGCCTGCAGCGCTGGGGGGCCGAGGCTGTCCCCCACACACTGAAATCGCACGCGGCCCTTTTCGTTTTTACGGCAACACACGCCGCGGGGCAAGTTCTCTAAGTTGAACCACCGTCGAGCGTACAGTCGGCGGCTTTGCATATATTCGCAAGTTTGGGCCACTGTCGCCACGACCCAGTCCCAGAACTGCCGAGGGGCGCAGGCGCGGGAACGGGGGGTGGCGGCGCCCGGGTCACGTGGTGGCGGCGCGAGGACGCCAGCGGCCTCTGCGGGGCTGACTGGGCCGCGAGCGCAGCCATGGCGGAGGCGAGCGCTGCCGCGACCGACGAGGCGAGGCCCGACGCGAAGACGGTGCAGGTGCTGCGGGACATGGCCAACCGCCTGCGCATCCACGCCATCAGGGCCATCTACGCCGCCAGCCCCGGGTGAGGCGCCCGGCCCCGCGGCCCGAAGCGTGCGGGCGGGGAAGCGGGGCCGCGCAGAGGCCCCATCGTGGCCGTCGAGGCCCGGTGGCCACGTGCTCCGTGGCGGGGCTGGGCCGCGGGGCTGGCGCTGTGGGGCCCGCAGGCCCACACCGTTAGCCTGGAAGTATCCAGAACCGTCGCGGGAGGGCGGGCGGTGTCCCTCGGGGGGCGCTAGCTGTCGCCGGCGTTTTAGCGGGAAGGGAGGCGTCCCTGGTCAGCGGTGGCCCTTGACACCAGGGACACGGGTAACTACCCTCCAAAGAGGTCAAGAGAAACGCAGGTGGAAGGAAAGCTGCCGGCGAGGTCGAATTTGAGCACAAATGTCGTCTGTGCTCAAATTCGCCGGCGCCTACCGCTTTCCTTTCCTTTTCCTGTTCCTTGTCTGCCCTGTCTGCCCTGCTGCTGCTGTCCTGGCCTCCGGACTCCTTTAAGGCTCACAAGCGTTCCAAAGACTGTGTGCATTCGTTTTTCTCCCTTCACCTTCAAAATGAATCATGGGAGGTTTGCCTTTCCTCAGGGGCCCTCTCTAACGAATTTTAATCCAAATTACCCCCTTGGGGGGGCACAGGCAACTCAGGAGGTGTAAGGCCCTGTTTTCCATCTTGTGTAACTGGAAACAAGCTCGTTCATAGGCGGGAGCAGGGCCTAAAACTGACTCTTCTGACTGTGGGGCTGGCTCTAGGGGGGCAGTTTGGCCCCCTGCCCTGGCCCCACTCCCTTTTTTAATGAAGGAGGGACTGGCTGGACTCGAATTGCAGGCTGATTTTCTAAGGGTGGCTGTTATTGGGACATTCTGTACGAAATTTCTGAGTCTTTCACCCTTGGCTCCCTGAAAGAATTTCATTTTAGGGAGCCGAGTGGGAGTCTCATGGCCTTTCTAGTTCCCAAGCCTCCTGAAATCACCTCAGCATCTGGAACCACCACCCTGACAGAAGGAAGGCCGGGCCTGGAGCTCCTCGCTCTTGGCAATGAGAGAGATTTCCAGCTTTAGAGCACCCTTCGAACTCAGGAGGCGGTGGTCCTGGGTCCCTTTCCCTGGGCTCAATGCTTCCAGGGCTGGGAGATACGCCTCTGCCGCCCCCCCCCCCCAGGCTGAGGGGACCGTGGGCCTCCCAGGCGGCCTAGCGCAAAATTTGAGAAGCAACCTGTGCTGTGTCTGCCTTTCAGCCACCCCATGTCCTGCTACAGTGCCGCCGAGATCATGTCGGTGCTGTTCTTTCACACCATGAGGTACAAACAGTTGGACCCAGAGAACCCGCACAACGACCGCTTCCTCCTTTCCAAGGTGACCTTGTTCATACGCTCGCTGCTTTTTTTTTTTTTTTTTTTTAAGGAGGTACCGGGGATTGAACCCAGGACCTCGTACATGGGAAGCAGGCACTCAACCACTGGGCCATATCTGCAACCCAGTGAGAGTTGGGTTTTTCGTTTGTTTGTTTGTTTTTAGGAAGTACCAGGGATCAAACCCGGGGCCTTGTACATGGGAAGCAAGCGCTCAACCACTTGAGCTACATCTGTTCCCCATGCTCACTTCTTGAGCTCATTTCCCAAAGCTGCCACCTGGCCACGAGGCCTAAAGTGGGCTCCATGGGTCGCTTGGGTTCTCTGTTCTCTGAGTGACACAGACCTAAATGGTGTGCTTGTGAGGGCTGTTTGAAGCCACGCGGTGTGCCCTTCCTTTCCAGCGGGGGGGAGGGGTGCTCTGCCTCACCCCTCCTACCCCTAACACACACAACCCCCTTTGCAAGGCCATGGTACGCCCATCCTCTTGTGCCACTTGGGCAGAGGTGGACGGCATCAGTGACTCCAACTTGTAGCTTGAGGAAAATTTGGATGGCCACCCGGCTCCTGTAAGTCAGCATTCTCCTATAGTTCTTTGCAGATTTGACCTGGGATACAATACCAGGTTCCCCGTGGTATTGACAGATAAGAAGAAAAGGAACGCCCAGAGCAGGGTCAGCTGGTTTGCCACCATCCAAAAACACAGTGTCCTGCAACAAGTCATTTAAAAGTTGACTGGTAGAGCATGAGGTACAGACAGTACTAGAAGATTAGGGCAGCAGGAATTTGTTTCAAAACAGTCAAAATACTGGTATGGCTGAAGTACCTAGGGGTCATAACTGTGATTCCTATCTTAGTGTCCGAAATGTAATCTCAAAAGATTTGGCAAGGGGAACGGGTGTGGCTCAGTGGTTGAGCACCTTCCCAGGTATGAGGTGAGGTCCCAGGTTCAATCCCCGGTCCCGGTTTTAAAGAGGGGATAAAAAAATGTTAAAGGGTTTGGCAAAAAAAATAATAAAATGTGTGTACATGGAGGGAGAGAAAGGGGAAGCAATAATCTATTAGTAACAGTCGGTGAGTCTTGGTAGAAAATATATGGAACTTTGTTGTGCTCTCCTTCCAACTTTCCTATAAGTGAACTTTCTTCAAAATATGGAAAAACTTATGGGTACACAAACAAAATGTGAGTGTTCAGATCCCGGGTTTAAAAAAGGGAAAGCCACCTGGACTCTTCTCTAGCCGGCCTTCTGAGCCACCCGCTGCACAGGCTTTCTGGCACACAGTAGTGTCCTGCTGCTGACAGAAGGTGCGTGTTCATCTGCTTTAGGCAGCAGATCAGATTGGGAGACAAGAGGAAACATAGGTGCCCAGTCCATCTGGCTTTGATTTGTGAGTGGAGGAAATGGGTGCCAGACAGGCAGACAGGGCCTTCCCGACAGGAGCTCCCAAAGCCGGGTTGGCCCTGAGCGTTCCTGTCGGCACAGCACAGGCGGCTCACATGGAGAACTCCAGACCAATGACAAGGCCTCGGGTTTCCCTTGATTCTAAGGTGGTTTCCTCCCCTGCGAGCCGCAACACGTTGCTTGTTGCTGGAAGCTTCCCACCATGGGCACGCGCAGGTGGGGGCGTGCGAGCCCCACCATCTTCTCACCTTCTCTACGCAGCTGGTTTTATTTAATCAGCTCTCGTTTGTTCCAGCAAAGGCCTGGCACACCACCCAAAGGCCTTGTTAGGAACTTGTTTCTCGAAGCACTCTTGGTACTGGAACAAAGACAAGAAGCATTGCTTCTTCCAAAATGCTACCTAGAAGAGAAGCCTTTCTCTCCTGGATGCCATAGCCCCTTATGAGCATGTTTATTCCAGCCCTGAGTTCCCCTTAACTGTGTCTACCCCCAAAGCACCAGGGCTCTTGGGGCAGAGAAGGGAACCCACGCTGGGGTTCTTCCACCACTCCACGAGCACCCTTGCTCGGCCAGGCTTCTTGAGCCAGCCTTACACCTCCTGCCCCCTGGAGGGGGGCTCCCACACCATCATCCCCATGAAGCACCGCGTTGAGGAGGTGGAGCCACTCCCTTCCCCTCTCCCCAATTTCACAGCAATGGGAAGCAAAGCTGGCCCGAGCCCAAGGCCTCTGCTCAGGATGCAAGACAACGGTGAGACGGCGCTTGTTGCCGGGAGTGAGGCAGGAGGCGTGGGCAGCAGGACAGGGCTAGAGGTGTGGTTGGAACAGAGGTGAGGCCAGAGAATGCACAGCTGGAAGCAGATCTCTCTCAGGGAGGTGCAGAGCCCCTGGGAAAAGCCTGGGCAGGTCAGAAGCACCAAGGGCAGACTAGGGGACAGGGAACAGTAGGCAGCAAAAGGCACAGAGCTGGGAACGAGGACGACGCAGCCACGCAAGGTCGCCGTGGGCGCACATTGACCTCTGCTTGACCAAGCTGGCAAGAAACAACCCTGTAGATCAATGCCTAATGTAGCAGACGGTGTTGAGCGTTCTGGTTCCAAATAAAATGGGAATGGGCAGGAGGTACGAGTTGAAAAAGAATGGTCTGGAGAACCCTTGGTGCTGATGTTTGGGCAGAGACTTGGAAGGGGTGAGGGATTCAGATGTCTGGAAAGAGCACTCCGGGCAGGGGGAGCCACCAGTGCAAAGGCCCTGAGGCAGGCATGTGCCAGGCGAGGGAGGCGGGTGTGGGGGGGGTGACCTGCTCCACTCTGAGCCAGGTAGGAAGGCCTTCAGTAGCGCAGTGGGGATCTGACTTGGTTTTAAGAGGGTCCCTCTGGCTGCTTTGTGGGGAATGGCCTGTAACGGGGAAGCTGAGAGGCCTGCCAGGAGACAGCTGCAGTGACGGAAGTGAGGGACGCTGGTGTGGGCCAAGGTGGTGACAGTGAGAGCTTTTCAGTCGATGCAGTGTGTCCTTGGACGCTCTGTGACTGCCTGCCTTTGGGAATGGGGCGTTTCCCGTCAGTGCAGAGCAGCCCTTTGCCCTGTCTTGTGGCCTGCAGAGGGCCACGTGCTCCTGGTGGGACAATAGCCACGTTCCTGCAAATATTTGGGGGCGGGAGGGTAGGAAGTGCTTTATTTCTAGAGTAAGTACTTCTAGAATCTTCTCTGCCCTGGGTTTTACTTTCTATTTAAGAACGTAAATCTCTGAAAAGATTGACCATCTGGTTTGTGCGTGGCTGGCAAAAAGCCCTTGTGAAAACGGCAAGTAGCCTGCCTGATGTTTTCTGCCTTGCTCTCGTGCTCTACTGGGCTCCTGCTGAGGACACGCTTCCCTCCTCTGCACCCATGTTGCCCCGCCCCCTTGACATGCTGCCCGGATTGCTTGGGGCTCCCTCGAGCCCAGCCAATCTCAGCCTCCTCTTGGTATCACCGAGGCTGGGCCTCGGGCTTGATCTGAAGCACCAGGCGTAGGTGGGTGAGGTGAAGAGGGTTCACCCAGCAGAGGGGACCCCAGCAGATGGGGGGCAGCCTAGAAGGCTGCTGCCTGGACTCCTGTGCTCTTTCCTCTCTTACAGAGGCTGTTGTTTGTTGACGTGCCCTCGGGCTCCCTCGGGCAAGAACTGGGCACTGCGTGTGGAATGGCTTACACCGGCAGGTACTTCGACAAAGCCAGGTGAGGCGTTATGCTAGAAGCCACCTCAGTGGTCCCCTCACACACGCAAGGCATTCAGGTTTTCTTTACAGTTCATTAGTTTATCGTTTTATACAATCGCTGGTTACCCAGGGATTCACCCAGTACGGAAACCACGTTCCTTGAGACCATTCTAGCATCTTCTGGTTGGGTGCTGCCTGCGCTATAAAAACCAGGGTATTTTTAAAGGACTATAGTCTCTTCTAAGAGAGAGACGTCTTGCTGCAAGTTTCACTGTAGAGTGATCAGGTGGTGAGTTTGCCTTTTTCGTCAGTTGGGCAATGGTGGAAAGTCTCTTTTTCTGGGTGGTTCTGGTTTTCTGGAGTCAAGCAGTTTGGTCTCTTTCTTGTGGGGACATGTGTCCGGCTGTTCTGATGTGGGAGCAAGGCAGGGGAGGGCACTGAGGGGTCCCAGGGTTGGGTGTCTCCAGGGCCCAGGCAAGGAAGAGTGGGAAAGTGACCTGGTTCTGCAGGGTGACGGAGGGGCCCCGATGGTTCTGGCCACTCAGCATAAAGACTTCCAGTCGTCCCTGCATCCACTGCCATGTTGGCCCCACCGGGAGCACTTCCTTGATACTTCCGCTTCACCTACTTTACATTTTCCAAAAGTCCATCAGATATTTTCATCTACAGTTGCCTCTCTCTCTCTCCCTGTCCTTGTGGTTAATAAGCTCAAGTGTATATATATATATTTCTCTTCCAGCATTTCTGAGGGGTCTGGGTTGTGTTTTACTGGTATGAACGTGTCATGTTGTATCTGCTGTGGAGGAGTTTGCCCTTTACAACAGAACACATGCTGCTAAGGTAGGCTGCCGCCCTTATTGCAGATCAATTTGTCAGCTCGGAACTAGAGGGCAGCAAAGCTTTCAACTGGAATTTACCAAGGCGATGTGTATATCTAAAGGCTTGGGGTATGTAAGGGAGTTGCTTTCTTCCCATTCCTCTCCTCTCCTCTTGTTTTTGACCCCAGAGAAGTGGCAGAAAAACAGAAAAGTAGCTTTTCCAACTAGAATTCAAAGATTACCCAAAGGTAAAGTCTGTTTGTGAGTGCTAAGCCGGGTTTGCTCAGCTGTGGGGTTTGGGCAGAGTTGACAATGAAAATAGTCTTAGGAACATGATGAGCCGAAGCAGCTTCTCTTTTTGTTTCTCTCCATAACATCTGTTTGCTTGACTGGCCCATACGAGCCCCGAGCAGGGGCCTAAACCTCCGTTGGCTTGCTCCAGCTACCGGGTCTACTGCCTCATGGGAGTTGGCGAGTCCTCAGAAGGCTCCGTCTGGGAGGCTTTGGCCTTTGCGTCTCACTACAACCTGGACAATCTCGTGGTGATCTTCGACGTGAGCTGCCTGGGAAAGAGTGGCACCATACCCCCGAAGTACTGCCCAGATGTCTACCGGCTGCGCTGCGAGGCCTTCGGGTAACCACGTCCCTGTTGCCTTCTCTTCCTCCTGTCCGGTGCCCCCTTCCATCTCATGTCACCACGTCTCCCCCTCTGGTCGGCAGGTGGAATACTTCCGTAGTGGATGGCCACGATGTGGAGGCCTTGTGCCAGGTGTTCTGGCAAGCGACTCAAGTGAAGAACAAGCCCACGGCTGTCATTGCCAAGACCTTCAAGGGCCGGGGGGTGCCAAGTAAGCGCGCGTTTCTCTTCTGGTTTGGGTTATTAGGAACATCTGTCCTCATGACAGAACGGGCGGACAAAGGCTCAGCCTAGCCAGGCAGTTCTTATTCCTGTTACACCTGCAAGATCCAGGAATACAGGGTTCCATTGCAGCTGGCATCCAGCCCCCAAGTCCTGAAGTCTGCTGGGGGAGGTAGAACAGCAATTTCAGTACAGGGCTATCGAGGCTGTGAGAGGCAGGTCCCGAGGCAGAACTAGAACAGCTGGCTCGGCCCTCGGGCACGGTTCCCAGGAGTTGGAGAAACTGTTTAGGGGGTGGAGGGCTTGGAAAGACTTTCAGCAAGAAAATAGCATGATCCGATGTTGGTCTCAGAGACTTCACTTCCTGGAGGGGCGCGAGGCTGGCTCACGGTCCGGGCCATAACCCCTGGGAGCCGTGATGCGAGGCCTGCATGGAGGCTGTGGAGGGGTGGGGGGAGCAGGAGAGAAACCAAGCAATCACTCTCTCAGACCCTTCCTGCATAGCATGTCTTGTTAGGGTAGGAGGGGGAGCCCAGACCCCTTGCAAGCGAAGGGCAATTCTCAGCCTGCGCCGAGAAACTGCTGGGACATCCTTCAGTGGCGCCAGCGAGGGCTGATAGGGAATGCTCTCCAGAGTCAGTACAGAGTCCGAAAGGGCCAGGTGCAGGTGGTGAGGCCAGTGGGAGGGCGTGCCGCCTGGCGGATACCTAAGTAAGGGCGTGCTTGCACCCACGCTGGCCTGTGCACAGACTTCTCCGGAAGAAGACAGGAGAGACCCGTGAAGGGTTACCTCTAGGGAAGGATGCTGCAGAACTGGAGTTTTGAAAGACTGCAACGCCATGCTCATTTCAGAGTCACCATGGGAAATCGTTGGGCTCAAGCTTAAAGAGTTGTAAAGGCTACGATTCCTGGTATCCTTTAAACATGGACGTTTTAGAAGAGAGTGCTATCACTTGTTTAAATGTATCCAGCGGCGTTCAGCATCACAGGGCTTGCTACCCACCGTCATCCCTATAAAAGTTCACGAACAAACTCATCTCAGCAGGTGGAGCTGTTAGAGCCTGGCTGTCCCCTTGAACTCCCACTTCCATTCCACCCCCAAAACCCCGCCACCAAGTGTTCTCACGATTATTCGTCCAGGCAGCTCAAACTCCACTGGCCAGAGTAAACATGAGTCTTGTCCCCCAATATGGTCTGACCCCAGGACCCCCAGATCAGGGAATGACAAATTTGCTCCTGGCAGAAACCTCCTCTCCCTCTTTGCTGCCATTGCTCAGGCCCCCTGTCAGCTCTCTCTAACTGCAGCAGCTTCTTAAGTGGCCTTTCCACACACAGCTCAAGTCTGTCCATTCCAGTCTCCATCCTGCTGCTCTAAACTACCAACATGACCAGCCATTCCCCCACCTCAAAACCTTCCAGTGGTTGCCCATTTTGCTTGGGCTAAAACCCAGAACTCCTTAGGGGACCCAGATACCCCCACATGGATCGGCCATGGCCTTGTCTTCTGTCCCTGTCCCCTCCATTTGTCCTAGGCCGACACCTTTTCCATTCGGATGGCTTTTGGCTGACCTAACGGGTGCCCGTTAAACACTTGTTGAATGAATAACCATTGTTCATTTGGTTGCAGACATTGAGGATGCAGAAAATTGGCATGGAAAGCCCATGCCAAAGGAAAGAGCAGATGCAATTATCAAACTGATTGAGAGCCAGATACAGACCAACAGGGATCTCATGCCGAGACCCCCTATTGAAGACTCACCTCACGTCAGTATCACCGACGTGGAAATGATTTCTCTGCCCACCTACAATGTTGGAGACAAGGTAGGTAGAGAAGGTGGATAACTGAATAACTCATGTACATAGCCTACTTTGCTTTCCGATCTTCTTCCCTCACACCCAGCATTCTTCATTTATTCGGGTCTCCACAGATGGACAAATTATTTGCCAGTATGACATTTAACTGACCATTTTAAACAATAAAGATGGGGTTATCTTCTCTCTCCCTCTCTCTAATAGTTCCCCTTTGCTTTCACACATACTCAAGTCTGCGTTTTCCTCTTAAGTTCATCACTTATGAGCACCTGCTGCCTTGTGGTTTTTATTCCTTCCTAACTTCAGTCCGTGGCCTTCAGATGGACTGCGTCCGGCTGCCAGGGTGCTGGGTGTACTCTGACAATGGTAGACCGACTGGGTTGGGCTTTTGAACCAACTCTCTGGATTACAAGGAAGCAGGCCAGCATGTCAGAAACCAGTTCTTAAAAAGGGAATCAAATTACACGTGAAACCCTGAGTAGAAAGGCTTTTAAGTTTGGGGTAATTGTTTTTACATCCTGCCTTCTTTATATTACGACAGAACTGACACAGGCGAAGCTGTCAGGACCTAGAGGAAACAAAGCCATGAACCTGCGAGGAAGTATTTTCTGACCCTTCTTTCTTCTCTCTATTTATTTGGGGAAATTGCAAGCATTGCTTGTGTTTTCTTAGTCTGGTAATATGGGTTAAGTTACATGAATGGTCAGAAGAAAATTTTAGGGGTTTAAGTATTTTTATTAATTCAAGAGGAAGAAGGATACAAGTAAACAAACAGTCAACGCGAGAAATTAGAAAATAAGCCTAAGAAAGGAATCAAGAAGGGAAAAGCACATATTAATGAATGAGGGTATACTTTTTACAAAGGATGCTTTGGTAATCTGTGTAAACGTTTTAACTGTGCACGCCCTTTGATCTAGCAGTGCAACTCAGAGGAGTTGATCCTACAGAAACCCCTGTGCAAGCATGCAAGCATTGGTATTTCATACCAATAAAAACCTGTTTTTTAAAAAGGGCCACTTTTTAGGAATATGTTGACTCAAAAAAGATACAGAAAAGTTAAATAGATTTAAAAGCTATGGAAAATTTTGAGAAAATCATCAAAAAGCTATACCTCCAAAGCCCCAACCTTGCCCGGTTATAAAAGTGACTCTTTTTTCTTTTAAACTTTATTTTGACATGCTTTCAAACATACAGGACAGCTACAAAAATAATACAACCCCATACAGAGAAATCCAGCATCCACCTCTGCCTCCAGATACCCAGATCCACCAGCTCTAACATTTTACCACCTTTGCCATATCATTTTGTCCATCTCTCCATCAATTTATCAGTCCATCTATCTATTTCTCCATCTCCCTGTCCATCTGACTACTTATAAGCCCATTTTCTGAACACTTGCGTGTAGGTTGTATCCGTCATGCTCCTTGAACACTTAATACTGCCATGTCCATGTCCTAAGAACAAGGATATTCACCCATGTACCCACCTCAAGTGCAGTTATCAAATTGAAGAAATTTGACAATGATACAAAGCTTACAGTTTATTTTCCAATTTTTTCTATGTCCCAAAAATGGCCTTTTGAGCCTTCTCTCCTCCTTTGTTAGATCCTGTCCAGGATCATGTATTGCCTTTAATGTCGTTGTCCCTTTAGTTGCTCTTACTTTTTAATAAGGTAACATATCTACAACATAAACGTTCCCCATCCCAACCCCTCCCAAGCATGCCACTCTGGGATTCATCACGTTCACTGTGTTGTGGTCCCCTCACCACCTTCCATTGCTAAAACGTTCCCAAATGGAACCCTCCCTCCATTTTGCATTCAATCCCCATTCCCCCAGTCCTCCTGGCCCTGGCAACCTGTACTCTCCTTTCTGGCTCTCTGAGCTTGCATAGTCTCTGATATTTCCTTTGTGGTTACCATGGGACTTAAATTTAACATCCTAAATCTGTAACATTATCGTTTGCTTCGATACCACCTTCACTTCAATGGTATACACAAGCTATATCCCTGTACCCCTCCGTCCCCTCACCTTTATGGAGTTCTTGTCACAGATTGTATGTTTCTACATTATGAGTCCCCAAACCTTGATTTATCATTACAGTTTATTCATTTGCCTTTTAGAACCTGTAGGTAGTAAAAAGTGGAGTTATAAACCAAAAATACAGCAGTCCTGGCATTTATATTTACCCATGCTTTACCGTCCCCAGAGATTTTTATTTCCTCACATGATTGCAATCTATTGTCAATCGTCCATTCCTCTCAACCTGCAGAACTCTTTAGCATCTCCTGAAGGGCCGGTCTAGTGATGAACTCTCTCAGCTTTTCTTCATCAGGGAGTGTCTTAATCTCTCCCTCATTTTTGAAAGACAGTTTTGTCAAATATAGAATTCTGGGTTGGCAATTTTTTTTTTCAGCACTTTCTGCCATCACACTGCCCTCTTGCCTCCATGGTGTCCAGTGAGAAGTCAGCATTTAATCTGATTCAAACTCCCTTGTACGTGACTTGTTGGCAGCTTTCCTGCTTCTCTACCATTGGCACTCAGCAGTTTGATTATAACTGTGCTGTGGGTCCATTTGGGTTTACCCTGTTTGGAGTTCATTGAGCATGTTGGATGTGCATATTCAGGTCTTTCCTTAAATGTGGGAAATGTACAGCCATTATTTTTTTAAATATTCTTTCTGCCCCTCTCCTCCTCCTTCTGGGACTCCCACAAAACGTATGTTGGTATGCTTGATGGTGTCCCACAGGATCCTCAGGCTCTGTTGACTTTCCTTCATTCTTTCTTCCTTCTGTTCCTCAGACTGGATGATTTCAACTATCTTATCTTCAAGATCACTGATTTTTAATTCTGCCAGCTCCAATCTTCTGCTGTTGTATCCCTCTGAGGAATTTTTTATTCCTGATACTGTGATTTTCAGTTCTGTTTGGTTCCTTTTCATAATTTCTATCTCTCTGTTGATATCTTCTTTGTAGATATCTAGCACTTTCCTGATTTGCTTTAGTTCTTTTTTTTTTTTTTTTTTTTTTTTCAAGGTACCAGTGCTGGGGATTGAACCCAGGACCTTGTATGTAGGAAGCTGGCACACAACCACTGAGCCACATCAGCTTCCCTGAGTTGGGTTTTTCATTTGTTTGCTTGTTGTTTGCTTTTTCGTTTTTGTTTGTTTGTTTGTTTGTTTGTTTGTTTTAGGAGGCACCAGGGACTGAACCTGGGACCTCCCATGTGGGAAGCAGGCACTCAAATGCTTGAGCCACATCCACTCCCCTGCTTTTAGTTCTTTGTCCATGCTTTCCTTTAGCTCTTTGAGCAAAATTAGGACCATTTTTAAAAAGTCTTTGGTATGTCCCAGGTCTGGCCCTCCTCATGGATGGTTTCTAATGCTTTAATTTTCTCCTTTACCTGGGTCATTGCTGCCTGTTTCTTTGTGGGTTTTATGATCTTCTGTTGAAATCCGGACATTTTGACATTTTATGTGTTTTAGCTGGAATTTAGACTCTGAGGCATCTGTTTCTTAAGCCTGTATCCAGCTAGTGTAATGAAAGAGCTTTCTTTGAATGCCAGGAGCTACCAAAAAGAAGGAAGAGAAAAGGAAATGCCTTTCCCAGTCTTTGCAGATTGACCTGTATGAGTGCTCTCCTTCAGAGTTTAGGTTTAAAGAATAGCTCCAGGCCAAGGTTTAGGGGCCACCATGATCCTTTTTGCACACGTTTTGCCTTGAGCATGCACGTGTGGCCTTAGGCATTTCCCCATCCATGGTTACAAATGTCCCCTCTCCCCTAGGAAACCTGTTTCCTCATGTCCCGGGCACTGCACTGTGTGTCCTCCAGCCAGCTCTCCCTTGCCCCAGGCAGCCCCTTGACTGCCCTTCCCCAGCGTTCTGTAGGAGAGCTCTGCCTGCGAGGTTCTGTAGGAGAGCTCTGCCTGCGAGCTGCCTTCTGCATGCAGGGAAAGTTCTGGGACAGCCAGTCTCTCAGGCCACCCCCAGGCAGATGGGGCCAGACATACAAGTGCCCAGTATGTGCACGAGGATGACTCTCTTCCTTCCAGAGCAGGGAACAGTAATCTGCACTAGGAGCTTGGGCTAGCTCCCTGAGCTGCTTATCAGGGGTTGAGGGGGGTCGGGTGGGGGACAGCCATAGTGCCACGAGATCCTATTGCTTTTAAATGGCCTTTTTCTTGATTTGGTACTTGCCCTGTTACTGCAGCTCTTGAACTGTTTTCTGAAGCTTTGAGAAAGACGTTTCTGCCAGTTCTTACTGGTCATTCAAACTTCTGTGAGGGGACAGAGCCCTGAAGCATTCCACTCCACCATCTTGACCGGGGCAGGGCCAAGTGACTTATGCTTAACGTTCAAGGAGCTCGTCATTCCTAGGCTATTTCAGGAATTATTTCCCAAATATGGAGAAAGACAAAAGTGTCCCAGTTCATTTATGAAGGCAAAACATGACAAAACCAGCCCCAAAGGAAAAACTACAGACCAACTTCTCTTGTGAATATTAATGTAAAATTCTCAGTAAAACATTAACCAATCTCAACTCCATTAGTCCATTAAAAGAAATATCTATCTGACTCAGAGAAGTTCGGGTCAGTAACACAGAGATTGATCAATCTTAGGGAAATTACTTATATAACTCACTGCTTTATGAGATCAGAGAAAAGACATGAGCATTTTGATAGATGCTAAACAAAAGCAGTTCATAAAATTCAGCATTCATTTCTGGTTTAAAAAACAAAACTCTTGGGAAGCAGCTGTGGCTCAATCAGTAGGGCTCCCGTTTACCATATGGGAGGCCCCGGGTTCGGTTCCCGGGGCCTCCTGGTGAAGGCAAGCCCGCCCGCACGGCGTGGTTAGCTGACCCAGCGAGCACAAGCAGCAAGGGGGGGATAAATGAATAAATAAATAAAATCTTAAAAAAAAAAAAACAAAAAACTCTTAGTAAAACAAAATAGGTTTGGGTAGATATTTCTTCAATTCGAGTCTAGAGCCTGCTCTCTGTAACCTGGAGCCACCTAAAGGTAAAAGCATTCATTAATTTGGCAGAGCTATGCAAGCACTGCTCTGGAAGTTCCAAGCATTGTGGTTAAATAGCAGAGAATAAAAGAATCAGGACTGATATACAAAAGGGAAACGTATCGCTCTTTGCAAGTGAGAGCATTGTATGTCCGGGAAACCCAAGAGAACCAACAGGAAATTATTAGAAACAAGAGTCCAGTAAGATAGCTTATAGCAAAACTCATATACAAAGCTTCATTCCTTACTTTTCTTTTCTTTTTTTTTTTAATGTGTTGGCCGCATTGTCTTTTTATTTATTTTATTTATTTACTTACTTACTTACTTTATCCATTTTAAACCCCCCCTTCCCCATTTGCTGTTTTGTGTCCATTCGCTGGGCAATTCTCTGTGTCTGTTTCCTGCCATCTCTTCTCATCCTTCTCCTCCAGTCTTCACCAGGATTCGATCCTGGAGACCTCCGATGTAGGAGAGAGGTGTTCTGCCACCTGCACCACCTCAGTTCCTGGTTTTTGGAGCTTTCGGAGCATCTCGTCTTGTCTCTCCCCTGCGTCTCTCTCCTGTTACATCATCATGTTGCTGCATGGCTCCCGGGGCCTGGCAGCTCACAGGCACGCAGAGCCTGGCAGCCCATGTGCCTTCTGTGTGTGTGTGTGTGTGTGTGTGTGTGTGTATATATATATATTTTTTTTTTTTACCAGGAGGTCCCGGGGATTGAACCCAGGTCCCTCCATATGGCAGATGGACGCCCAACCATTTGAGCCACATCCGCCCCCCTTCATTCATTTCTTATAGCCACAAAAACGAGTTTGCAGGTAGAGTGGAGAGAACATCCCTTTACTAATAGCAATAAAAATCAAAGACATGGGGAGCGGGTGTAGCTCAGTGGTTAAGCGCCTGCTTCCCATGTATGAGGTTCTGGGTTCAATCCTTGGTACCTCCTAAAAAAAAAGAATTAAAAACGATAACGGGAAACAAAATATACAAGATCTATGTTAAGATGCTTATAAGCGTTGCCATTTGTCCCCAGGGAGGGGGACAGGAGTGGTAGGAAGACTCTTCTCGCTCTATATCCTTGTATAACTTTTGAATTTTGTACTATCTACGTGTATTGCCTAGTTAAATATCTTTAGGAAAAGATTTTTTAAAAGTAGATGAATGGGAAAGCAGATGTGGCTCAGGCGACTGGGCTCCCACCCCACATGGGAGGTTGCTGGTTCGGATCCTAGTGCCTCCTAAAGAAGACAGTGAGGCAAGCTGACACAACAAGAGACACAAGAAGAAAAAACATAATAAGAGACACAACAAAGCAAGGAGCAGAGG
Organism: Tolypeutes matacus; assembly: GCA_026826555.1. NCBI lineage: Eukaryota > Metazoa > Chordata > Mammalia > Cingulata > Chlamyphoridae > Tolypeutes > Tolypeutes matacus. The sequence continues at coordinate 1,083,508 of JAKSZT010053811.1, forward strand.
TTCCCAGTACCTACTAAACAAGGAAGACAAACAGATACAGCAAGTGAAAAACCACGAGGGGGTGGGGAGAAATAAATAAATAAAATAAATCTTAAAGAAAAAAAAGTGGATGAATGAACGAAGGCCTAAGTGAAGAGGCAAACATTTTTTTTTTTTAAGATTTTTATTTATTTATTCATTTATCCCCCCACCCCCCCCCCCCGCTGCCCGTGTTCGCTGGGTCAGCCAACCACGCCGTGCGGGCGGGCCCGCCCCCACCAGGAGGCCCCGGGAACCGAACCCGGGGCCCCCCACATGGTAAACGGGAGCCCCACTGATTGAGCCACAGCCGCTTCCCGTGAGGCAAACATTTTTATAACCACTTTATTGAGCTGTAATTCACATACCATATAATTTCACTCATTTAAACTGTACAGTTCAGTGGCTTTTAGCATATGTAGAGTTGTGCCACCATCACCTCAATCTTGTAACACTTTCATCATCCCCAAAAGAAACCCCATACCCTGTAGCAGTCCCCTCTACTTCCTCTGCTTCCCCCAACTCTAGGTAACTACTGATGTACTTTCTGTCTCTATGGATTTGTCTAAACTGGACAAGTCATATAAATGGAATCATACAATACTGGTCCTTGGATGGCTCTCTCTGCTTTGACCTAGCATGATGTCTTCAAAGTTCCTCTATGTTTTAGCCTGTATCAGAGCCTCATTCTTTTCTGTGGCTGAAGAGTGTTTCGTTGTGTGAGTAAGCCACGTTTTGCTTATACATTCCTCTGTTGACGGACGTTGGGGTGGTCTCTACTTTTTGGCTCTTATGAATAATGCTGTATGAACATTCACATACCAGCGTTTGTGTGGGCATGTGTGTTCCGTCCTCCAGGTGTGTACCTAGGGGTGGAATTACTGGGTCATATGGTAACTCTGTTTCACCTTTTGAGGAACTGCTAAACCTTGTTTTTTTTTTTTTTTTTTTTTTTTTAAAGATTCTATTCATTTACTCATCCATCCCCCCCTTGCTGCCCGCGCTCGCTGGGTCAGCCAACCACGCCATGCGGGCGGGCCCGCCCTCACCAGGAGGCCCCGGGAACCGAACCCGGGGCCCCCCACATGGCAAACGGGGGCCCCACTGATTGAGCCACAGCCGCCTCCCTAAACCTTGTTTTTTAATAGAAAAACTCAGTATCGTGAAGATGTCAGTTCTGCCCCAACCTCAAACAGTATCCCAGTGGGAATCTTTTTTATCGGTATTGTGATTCTGATGTCCGTTTGGAAGAAAACACAAGCTAGAACAGCCAGACATGTGCACCCGGAGTGGCGCCTGCCCTGCCAGGTGCTGCCATGTTCCAGAGCTGTGGCACTGGGTTAGGGACAGAGTAGCTGGCTATCGGAACCCACATCAGAGTCCACACAGGTCCCAAGCATAAATGGACATTTCATATAGGACAAAGTTGGCATTTCAATTAAGGGGACAAAAGATGAGTTTTTCAATAATTTTGAGCTGGCTGGCCATTTGGATAAAAGATAAGTGGTAGACAGTGTTCTACTTCATTCTTTACGCTTTTCTGTAGTTGCCTTCTGGGCTACACGTACTATCAGTTTTATAACTAGGAAGTCACGGAGGCACTTGTGTTTTGGAAAATCAATTTAAATTTTGTAATGAACTATATACATGGGGCAGAAGGAATAAATTTAGTTGAGACCAATGTTTCAAATAAAACGTCATATGCCAGTTATTTTATATTATGCCATGGAAATAGACTAATTAATACAGCAAAATAATTTGAAGGATGCGATAAGGACTGATAAGATCTGAAGTCATCAGCAGTGAGCCGGGGAGTGTTTTCTTGCTTGGGACGTGGAGGCACGGAGATGTTCGCTAAATACCAGCCACGTGTGGGACACTTTTTTTTGAAAATGGTATCCCAGTGAGTCAATTACAGAGTTTAGATCAGCTGGCAGTCCATTTTTACAACTGTAAAGGAGATCCTTGGTGATTTACAAATTTGCTCTCTCTTAACTGATACAGGCAACAATGTGTCATTCTGCAAAAATCTACCTCCTTTCTAAGTCCATTTTAAGAAACTCTACCGCTGGACTCTGTTTCTACTAGGTGGCTACTCGGAAAGCCTACGGTTTGGCTCTGGCTAAGATGGGCCATGCAAACGACAGAGTGATTGTCCTGGATGGTGACACCAAGAACTCCACCTTCTCTGAGCTCTTCAAGAAGGAACACCCCGAGCGCTTCATCGAGTGTTTTATTGCTGAGCAAAACATGGTGAGTTGTACAGTGGCAGTCTCTTGCAAGAGGCCTGCCTAACATTCCCATTTTTCTTTCCGTTTACCTGAGGCAAAGGAATTGGAAAAAACATCTCCAGGGAAACAGGTGGCACGTAGCTGGGGGCAGAGTCTGCGGGCAGGCTCCCAGGGCTGCTAGGAGGGTGTGGCAGGCTGCCTGGCACCCTCTCCCAGACTCCAGGCCTGAAGCCTCCCCAGCCCCCTAGTGGCCTTTGTGGTGCTCAGAGGCTCTAGGTGGCGTCGCTACCCAGCCCAGCCTCCAGCAAGGCAGTCCTCCAACCATCCAGAAGCAAATAGGTTGAGAGAGCTGCCAGACACTCCTGAGGGGGGTTCACAGCCAGCTCTTAGTGCCCTGCGTCCTGCTGGCCCACTCCCCCACTTATGGGGCATACCCGACTTGGCAGGTGTTGGACTTGAACCATCTGTTCAGCCGAGGAGGCAATTGCCATTGTAAGAACATGTATCTCTTTCCGGGGGATCTTGTGAAGCTTTTTTCATTTTGAATGGAAGAGTTGCAAACCATAATTTCTTGAATTGACCCTCCTGTCCAAAAGCTTGCTCCCCAACTCCTCGATTCATTCAGTCAGCAACCATATTCTGTGTGCCTGCTGTGTGCTTTATTTTTTTATTTTTTTTTTTTTTTTAAGATTTTATTTATTCATTTATCCCCCCCCTTGCTGCTTGTGCTCGCTGGGTCAGCTAACCACGCCGTGCGGGCGGGCTTGCCTTCACCAGGAGGCTCCGGGAACCGAACCCGGGGCCTCCCATATGGTAAACGGGAGCCCTACTGATTGAGCCACAGCCGCTTCCCTGCTGTGTGCTTTAAACAGACGAGGCCCCTGTCCTCTTTGGAAGAATTAACAGAGTGACTAGCGGGCAGTATTTTGGTACTGTGCTGAAAATAGGCAGATGTGATGAGATCGTGAGCAGGGGTGCTGCTTGAGATTGGGCAGTTGGAGCCAGCCTCTTGGAAGAAGTGACACGTAAACTGACAACCAAGTGACAGGGAGTCCGCTGTGCACAGATCCGCATTCCTTGCAGGGCGCACAGCCAGCTCTGAGCAGGCCCAGGCATGGAATGTTGACAGAGCAGAAGGAAGGCCAGGGTGACAGAAGTGTCACGAGCCCAGAAGAAAGGAGGAGGTCATCAGGGCAGAGAGGTCACCAGGGGCTGACTCACACAGTGTCTTATGGGCCACCTTCAGAATCTTGGGCAACCAGTGGAGGGCTTGAACAGGAAAGCAACGTGGTGTGTCTTAGAAGACCCTGCATTGTGGAGCAGAGCTTGCTGCAGTCAGCGGGGCCGAGGGTGGCAAGACCGCGGGCGAGGCTCTTCTAGGCCACCGGGGATGGTGTCCTGGAGCAGGGCAAGGGCTGCGCCTCATTTGGGATCTGCTTTGGCAGGAGCGTCAGCAGGACTCATTCAGGGAGGTGGACAAGGCTGGGAGAGGAGTGGATGTGGGGCCAATCAGGAGTTCTCTTTAGGCCCAGGTGGGGGGGTGCCAGGGTACCCATTTAGGTAGGTTGGCGGGGTGGTGAGTAGTCTCTAAATAGGTTTGTTTTCACAGTCCCTACATGTATTTGTCTGAATGACGTACCCCTTTGCCGATTTTAAGTTAGCATCTAAATTCTTTCATCACAAATTTAAATAGTTGCAAATGATGCAGTTTCTAGCACATTGAAAATGTTGGCCTTTTAAGTTAATATTCAGATCATCCACTTAAATGTTACATGAAGAAGGTAAATCCCTTGTTCTACTTGACTCTTCATTTCTATCCCGTTTTTCTGTTTCCCCCAATGTATTTTTACGCATTAAAGTATTTTATTGATTATCCCAAGATTCTTCTCTGTAAAAGAAAAATGCATATAAATTGATCCTCTTTTAAATTCCCTTTGCTCATAAGCCTTCGAGTATTACCACTTCTCCCTTCTGGCTTGAGCTGTCATTATTGGTTTGTGTATCAATGGATCAATATCACTTATAGTTTGAATGAAGCAAGGTTTGGAAGAAATTTGATTCCTTTCTTTTTTTTTTTTTTTCATTTTAACGATGTAAGTGCAAAGAAACTAACATTAATAGATGGGAATGGAATGGGGTTTCTTTGTAGGACAATCACTTAATTCTTTTAATTCTTTCCCAATGATAAGCCAAAAACTACATCATGATCTTTCGGTAAAAAAATCGTTTGTACAAATTATTTGTAAAGCATTCTCTTCCCTCTTTATTGAAAGAGAAGCAGTGGAAACTACCTGCCTTGCAAAGGAATTAGTTATCTGTTCATTCAAGTTACTTGCTCACCATTGCCTTGTTTCAAGCCGTCCTCTTTATCGAGCATCTGGAGATTGTGTGCCCCAGGATTCTGCTTGGCTCTAAGTTTCGGAATGAGCGATAGGAGCCCAGGCCCTTTGTCTGGGAAATGAATGGAGCCAGCGATCTTGACTCGATCCCCCTGCAACCAGTCCCTGCCCACACCCTCCTTGGCCAGGCTTTGTTTACCCCAAAGCGCTTCGTGTCCCGGGTTGTAGCCACCTGCTGGGTCTGCATTTGGAGTTCTGGGGGGAGGTCAGGAATAATGAGATAAATATGGGGGGGGGCATCAGTACAGTCCAGGTCACATGAAAGCTGTCAGCCTGGCCACGATTCTCAGAGAGGGGGCAGGTGAGAAAGGCCTCGAGGACTGAGCCCAAGGCTGGACTCGGACGGACAGTCAAGAAAAGGAGCACAGGCCAGCCAGGGGCATGGGGAGCACACGAAGGGGGCGGGCAGTGCCGAATGCCACATCACGGAGGCCTAGAGAAGGAAACGCCTTGAGAAAAGAGGGTGATTGGTTGTGCCAAATGCTGCCAAAAGTCCAATATGATGCCAGCAGAGGTGAGTTGACCTCTGGGATTTGGCAACTGAGAGCTCACTCGTGGGGATGAAGGTCTAGTTGAAGGAGGCTGGGAAGGAATAGAAGCTGAGGAGCAGGGGGCAACTCTAGACAATACTCTCAAGAAATCTTCTCCAAAGGAAGTGATTTCAGGAGGGAGGAGGACAAGGCAGAGGTGGTAGGGAGGGTTAAGATAGAAGATACTGGGATGTATTTGAATGGAGAGAGAATGATCCAGGAGAAAGGGAGAAATGGATTCAGTACAGGAAAGGAGGGAAATTGGTACATGATCGAAGAAGCCCTAGAGAAAGCAGGAGAGGCAGGGCGCGGGTTCGGCTTTGGGTCCGTGCAGGGAGGGTGGAGCAAGCGAGTGGGCAGGTTGGAGGCACACCCCATCTGCTTCCTTCTCTTTTCCCCATGGGGTACAAGGCAAGGGCCCCATCGGGGAGCGAGGGGAGGAAGGGGTGTGGCAAGGTCGAGAAGAGAGGAGGACGCCAGGGAAGCAAAAGAGCAGAGCAGTGCTGAGCCTCTCCGAGATGTCGCCATCTCCAAGTGGAACGAAGACGTCTAGCACGGTCCTGAGTTGGTTTTCCAGCAGTGCTCAGGCACTCCAGGGCAGGCAGGCAGGAAAGAGGCAGGTGGGTAGGCCAGGTTTGGGGTTTTACCAGGTGAGTGCCTGAGGGAGAGAGGGGTGAGGAAGTTAGGGTTTGGCAAAGCAGGGTTATAATGGGGGCCAGGAAAACCATGAGGGGTGACAGATGCCTAGGAAGCCGTGGGGCTAAGAGGCATTCTCAGCCACCTTCTCTGTCTTACAGGTGAGCGTGGCCCTGGGTTGTGCCACACGTGGGCGAACCATCGCTTTTGTGAGCAGCTTCGCCGCCTTCCTGACCCGGGCGTTTGATCAGATCCGGATGGGAGCCCTCTCTCAAGCCAACATCAACCTCGTCGGTTCCCACTGCGGGGTGTCCATCGGTAGGAGTTCTGACTTTGCAGACAAAGATCATCGTGATTTGGTTCTAAAGAGTTAGGTTATCCGTGAATTCTTTTTTTTTTTTTGAGGTACCGGGGATTGAACCCAGGACCTCATACATGGGAAGCAGGCGCTGAACCACTTGAGCTACATCTGCTCCCCTCCATGAATTCTTTTTTTTTTTTTTTTAACCGGGAGGTCCCGGGGATCGAACCCGGGTCCCTCCATATGGGAGACGGACGCCCAACCAGTTGAGCCACATCCGACCCCATGAATTCTTTTAAAAAAAAAAAAAAAACTACACCATTGTGTTTTACCAGTTCCAAACCCTCTGAGTAACATAGGCTAACAGGGGAGGCAAGAGGAACTGACGGGGAGGGAGCGATTGCACCTTCAACTTTGTATTAGTCAGGGGACTCGGAGAAGCTGTGGGTGGTTTAGGGAGCATGGAGGCCTGAGGGAGGGCAGGGAGCCAGGTGCAGCCCTGTGTAGGCAGGCAGAGCTGGTTCTAAGGGCGGTAGAAGCTGGTAGAGCCCTTTAAGCCCGAGAGTGAGCAGATGAGTGCATGGTTTCAAGAGACCATGAGGGTAGACCAGAGCAGGGGTGAGAGGGGCGGGCCAGCGAGGCCAGGGCTGGTGCCAGGGGGTGGAGGGCCTGGAGAGAGGAGGTGGGTGGAGAAGATGGGAGGATTGGCTCCAAAGGGAGGCGGACGGATGTGGGGCAGCCCGGGAGAGTCCCTGGGCAGGGAGAAGTGTCATTTACTGTGACGGAACAGCTGGCAGGGGGGCCGGGGCAGGGCATAGACCCCTTCCCCACCACGGGACCCCGGACAGCTCTTTCCCTTTTCTGATGTGGGAATGATGCCTTCCTCAGTGCTGGGAGGGGTCCATGAGGAGTCCGCTGGGGTGGCGTTGGGGAACGGACATGGTTGGAACAAGCACCAGGACGAGGGGCCTCCGAGATAACCCTGCAGATGGGTCAGGGCTGTGGGAAGCCTTCAGGGCTGGGGCTGGGATGGGCCTTGAGGGGTTCAGAGCCATAAGGACACCCCACTGGGAGAAACCATGGGCACAAAGGGAAGTGAGAAGGACCCCACAAGGGGCATGGGGCCAGGCGCCAGGAGCCTGGCAGGACGGGTTAGAAGAAAGCAACAGGAAACAGGGAGACCAGAGAGAGGATGGAAATGGCCAAAAAATAAGGGTGAATCTGAGAGCATCTGAAGAAAGAAGTAAGAATTGCTAAAGATGGGGAGTGGTTGTGGCTCAGTGGTTGAGCACCTGCTTCTCACGTACGAGGTCCTGGGTTCAATCCCCGGTACCTCCTGAAAAAAAATTGCTAAAGGACTGAGACATCTGGAATTGTGTGAAGAGCAAAAAGACACCCCTCCAGTCGTTCCTGGCCTGGGAAATGGTGGGGAGTTGTGTCTACGAATGGGGCATTGGAAAGCCGAATGGCCTGGCATGCCTGTGGGGCCGCTCGCTGGATACATGTGGCGGCTCACGTTGGCGACGAGCACGCTGGAGGAGAGGCGAGGGCTAGGCATGGCCCTTGGGGAGTCATCCGCTTAGAAGTGGCCCTTGAAGAATTCGACGAGACGAGAAGCCTCTTGGGGAGGAGAGGCCTTGGGAAAGGGGGTTAGGGGTGCTGGTCGTGTGGGTGACACCAGACCCAGGGAAAGAATGGGGTAGGGCCAAGGGGGAGGGCCAGGGCGAGAACTGGGGGCACAACAGGGCAGAGGGCCTGGTACTGGATTTGGGGTAAGTCCGGCCCGCTCTGTGAAGTAGGAGCTCGGGGGCCACTCTGGGAGGAAGAAGGGTTCTGTGGGTAGACAGTGGTCCACGGCAAGTTAGGGTCAGGTGAGAACGCCTCAAAGCTGTGTTACGCTCAGCTCCTTTGCAGGTCTTGAGAATTGAATAAAACCACTTAATCTAGGGGAAAAAAAGGTCTCTTGATGGAGAAAAGAGACATGTGTAGAGAAGTAAGGAGGAAGCCCAAGGGCCCCTCCGGGTGGAGAAAAGGACAGGCTCAGACACTTGGTAGTGCTGACACGGGTCACGGCACTGAGGGAGAGAGTGTCAAGGGACTGAGAGACAGGTGGCCAGGGCCAGGAAAAGACTGGAAAGGTCAGCTGTGAGCCTGCAGCAAGTCACTTCCATTGCGGAATGGTGGTAAAGCTGGACAGAGATGGAAGCTGGGGTATTACAGGGAGATGGCGAGTGAAATCGACCCATGGGAGCTCGTGATGCATGATGATTTTATTACGATTATGCTGGCATCATCTAGCAGGTGTGACTTCTCTGCGATAGTTCCGGACACCTCGTGGCAAGTGGGGCGGCCCGTTTATAGATGGGGCGGGGCAGGCAGAGGGCAAGTTCCCCTTGCGTTTGGTGTTCGCAGGTGAAGACGGTCCCTCCCAGATGGCCCTGGAGGACCTAGCCATGTTCCGAGCCATCCCCAACTGCACTGTTTTCTATCCAAGTGATGCCGTCTCCACCGAGCATGCTGTCTATCTGGCTGCCAATACCAAGGTACGTTGAAGGGGACGCAGGTTTTCAAGATCGAAGATGCTTCTAGATTCTGCTACCAGCTTTGTACTGATTATCAGGTGCTTTCCCGTTACTTTTCTCTCAGCACAAAAGTAGAAGGTCTTCATTGTAGGAAATTTGGCCTTAGTATTCCTTTTCAGAACATAACCATTACAAAAGATATGAATATGCATGGAGTCCACAAATCCATTCTCACTGGAAACGAGTCCAGTGATAGTCAAGGATACTGAGGGTCTGTGTCAGCCGTGGCTCAGCGCAGGAGACAGAGCCGCATGGCTATCATGAACGAGGAGGGGATTTAATAGAGGGTGCTCACGACGTCGCTGGAAGGGCTGCAGGAGTGGGCTCCAGATTGGGTCCAGAAATGAAGTGCTGCACTTTGAGGAGCTATTTAAAATGGTTCACAGTTGGCAGGAATATTGCTTTCTGGAAGGCCTCTAAAGGACCAACCAGTTCCTTTGGTTCCTCTCTCTGAAACTTACGGGGAAGGCAGCTTAGGTCTCCTGCACTTGTCACCGTTCATGACGGGGCACTTTGACCACGGGTGTACGTGGGTGTGCACCAGAGGGACTCCCGTTCCCCAAACTGGAAACAGCCCAGGTGTCCTTCGGCAGGCGAGGTGTTAAATGTGGCCTGGTGCCATCCTCCTGTGGAGTGTGACTCGGCCATAAAAGGGACAAACCGTTGCTCTGCCGAGGTTGGCAACAACCTGGTGGTCTCTCCAGGGCTTTCTGCTGAGCATAAGGAGCCAGCACGGAAGCAGCCATCCGCTCCAAGTCCATCTCTGTCCTTATAAAACTCAGGGTGCTGGTTCCCCTGGGGCAGGGGGAGGGACATGTGGAGGACTCCTGGTGAGCCAGCCAAGTCCTGTTTCTTGACCCGGAGGGGATTACATGGGTGGGCACTCACCTGACAGCTGTTTATTAAAATGTGTACAACCTTTACCTGTACTTTTCTATGTACCTGACTTTATTGTTTTAAAGGGACGTTATAAAATACACAGGAAGGGAAAGAGCTACACTGTGGGCCTCACAAACACATACCTATAGGAAGAATTCTAAAACATCCCTCTCGTGAGTTCAGAATGGGTTAATAGGGCTTGGGGTAGTATTTCCAGTGACAACCTACATAGATTCAAAAAGGGCCAACTTTTAAACTAGACAGCTTTCAAAAGGTCTCTTGCCAAACAGTAGTTCAAGTGAGGACAGAAGATACTGATGTTGAGCCTAAGATTCATGCCTCTGCACAATCCCAATCAAATCCCTGGTGGGATCTGGGGCAGAAATGGATGAGCTGATTCTAAATTTATGTGGAAATGCAGTGGGTATAGGATAGTCAAGATAACCCCAGGAAACCACTGAGCCAGGGACACCTATCACCTGCTGTCAAGAGTTAGTCTAAAGCTACAGTAACCTAGACAGTGTGATACTGGCCTAAGGGGAGACAGATAAATCAATGGAATATAATAGAGAGTCCAGATCTGCTCAGGAAAAATGGGAAGTCATTTTATATTCAGGCATTTACAGTATTTCTAAGGATCTAGCATTATGAGCTGTGGTGGCACAATGAACTGTTAACATTGTGTTCCAGGCTTTCCAGTAAACTAAGTCAGGGCTTCTGCCCTGAGTTTGTAATCTGGAGGCAGAGCAGCTCAGCATGTATTGGGGAAATCTCTCCTAAATTGATCAGTACGACAGCACGGAAAGCTGTCACCCAGGGGGTCTGCCGGGGTCCTGCTAGGAGAAGCCCTTGGCTCGGTAGTGGCCTGCTCAGACCACACGTGATTGTGTTTGCTGCTGGTTGTAGAGGTCTAAGCCCTCTGTCCAAAACGTGGGCTTCATATTTTAATAAAAAGAACCGTGCAGGCCTTCCTCCCCACTTTTGTTAAGGTTTAGTAGTTGGAAATCAATGGTTTGATTTTCTCAACGGTGACTCTGGTTTCCATTTGTGCCCCCAGGGAATGTGCTTCATTCGGACGAGCCGACCGGAAACTGCCGTTATTTATACCCCGCAAGAACGCTTTGAGGTCGGCCAGGCCAAGGTAAGGGCCTAAGTGCTCCCATGTGTCCTCTTGTCACACGTGAAGAGAGCTCTGTTCTAAACCCAGCTCTCGGCCTCCTCGCACTCAGCCTCATCCTTGCTTTGCTCTGGTTTAAAAAAAGATTCAGTGTGGCCTTTGCCTCCTTTTCCTCAGGAAGGAACATTCTAGCAAGTTCAGCATGAACTGAACTTTTTTCACTTTTCCAAATAAAGTCGCTCTTTGTTTTAACTCCTAAAGATTAAAGAATAACAACTGCAGGACCCTCGAGTTGCTTGACTGTAAATTATCATAGCCTTGAGTAAAATGAAATACTAGAAACCATCTCCAACGGATAACAGGGCTCTCAGGTGACAAGTTTTTCTGATGTTGGGCAGAAATAAAAGGGCATGATGGAAATTCTATGGCCCTCGGGGGTTGCAGCTGGGATGTGGCCTTGCCAGCCGGCATCTACCAAAGACCACCTCTCTGAGGCGCTGACCAAGCCAGGCACCAGCACTGCCGTGACAAAGCAGCACGTCACACGCGTTACCCCAGGGTCCTCACGGATGCCCCAAGATGCAGGGGCTGTCAGCACCCCTAGTGTGCAGACGGGGTTTGGAGAGGTCAAGCACCTGGTCCAGAGCATTGCGGTTAGCACGAATATCCAATTGGGGCCCAGGCGCATACCCCTGGCCTCTGTGCCCAGCCACCGAGCTAATCGCCCCTGGGGCTGTGCCTGCCCGAGGGTTACGGGCAGAAGCCGGGAGAGCTGACGAAGCAAATAGGAGACCCTAATTCAGCGCCCGGAGGGAACTGAGTGTTGGCATATGTCCCTCCTGCCTCTTGGCCCCAGCGCCTGTGTGTAGTCCATAGAGTTGAGACCATACTGAATAGACAGGTTCTCTCTCCAGTGTTTCCCTATAGGCGTTTTACCATGTTACCCGTGTCCTTCTTAAATGGGAATATTAGGAATACTACCTATAACCATTGTTTTTTTTAAAGCAATTTTATTGAGACATAGCCACATACCATGCAATCCATCTCAAGTGAACATTCAGTAGCTTTTGGTATAATCTCAGAACTGTCCATTCATCACCACAATCAATATCAAAGCATTTTCATTACTCCAAAAAGAAACCCCCACCCCTTAGCCATCACCTCTCACTCCCTCTATCCTTCCCAGCCCTACATAACCACTAATCTAATTCCATCTCTCTAAATTTATTTATGTTTACATTTTATATAAATGGAGTCAGACAATATGTAGCACTTTGTGTCTGGTTTCTGTCACTTAGCATAGTTCCTTTTCTTTATTTTTTTACAATTGATGGAAAAATATTCATATATTACTATTCACTGCAGTCCATAGTTGGCTTTAGGTATATATTTGCCCAAATACCACCCTTTATTAACAAGTTGTAATATTAACACACATTTGTTCTGATTCATGGAAGAACATTCTTATATTTGTACTGTTGACCACATTCATCATCCATAACAGGGTTCACACTCTGCTATACAGTGTCATCGTCTAGCTGTCCTAGTGACATACAAGACCCTGGACTTTCCCTTTCAACCACATCATACCCACATATTAGCATGTTCCATTCACATTAATGTGCTGTAATCACCTCCGTCTGTTTCCAAACATCTACAATCAACCTTATTACAAATTCTGCACAAATTAAGCCTCAGTATGGCCACTCTTGAAGGAGCAACTAGTGACGGCCGACTGGATCGAGAGGGCTAGGCAGACGCATGCTCGTGGTCAGTGGCTCCAAACTCAGACAATGACCTGGGCTCCAGATGGCTTTAGAGCCACCTAAAAGCCAGCATCTTCAGAAGAGTCCGCAGCTTGCCACCTGGCTCCTGGAAGACACTGCTGACTTGAAGAGCTATAGTCACCACCTAAACGGCAGCTGCAGGGTCCACTGGTCCCTGGGCTCTGACACGGAAATTCCAGGCCATGTGTTCAAACTCTGGGGAGGGGGAGAAGAGGGTGTCTGGATGACAGTCATGTGGTCTGCTGAGCTTTCTCAAGGCCTGTCTCTTAATTCCATAACATTTGCCCTGTCCAGACCCCGAGAAGTCAATTTCCTGATGGTAAAAGATGGGAGCTAGAATGTGTGTAGTGATAGGCACGGCTTGGCTAATTCAAGGGCCAGGTCTTGCAGAAAGACTAGAGTTGGAGATAGAGATGAGATAGAGGCAGAGATCAAAAGGCTAGGACAACCTCAAAGAGTGGAGTGGCTTAGAGACCCAAAACATCTGTCCTTTCAGCAGCGGTTCATTGTTTTGTTCTGTTTTGTTTTTAAGTGGTGGTTCTTGAGCTTCAGGGAAACCTAGAAAGAGAGAGACAAGTGAAGACTCTTAATTCCAGTTGCCTTCAGCAGGTGACTTTGGAGGAAACTGGGCTCTGCAAAAAGAGGGGGAGCGCTGCGTTTGCATCAGAGTAGTAGGTGGGCAACGGCAGCCAGGCCTGGCTGCTGGTGGCAGCCCTGCCCCAAGTGTGTGGGAGCTTGCTCTGAGATGCGGTTTCCTCGTGGGCAACATGGGCCCATGACACCCGTTCCTTCCAGGGAGCTCGCGAGGGCTCCCTGAGCCCAGAGCGCGTGGCAGCTGCTCAGAAAGGCTGGCGTGCACGCAAGAGCAGTTGGCGGCACCCTCGCTGTATGCATGCCAGCAGGCGGCCCCCAGACCCATCAGGGGACCCCCCAGTGGGTACCAGTGGGTGTGCGTGTCTGTGCTCCAGCGGGCGGGTGGACAGTACGACCTGCTTCTGACCTTCTGCCTTCTAGATCCTAGGTTTTTTTGTTGCGTTTTTTGTTTGTTTTTTTCCCTACCTGATTGCATCATCATCTTTTTGGTGTATCGCTTCGCCACACGGGGGCCTGCACCTCTCAGCGCCGCTCAGATCTTGGGACACCTTTTATCTTTTTTTTTTACCAGGAGATCCTAGGGATCGAACCTGGATCCTCCATATGGTAAACGGGAGCCCAATTGCTTGAGCCACAGCCGCTTCCCTCTTGCATGTTTTTAAAATTTCTTTCTTTATATCAGTGTTACAGGTTGCCTCAGTTAACACAAGATAATAACTACAGGGGGAAGCGGCTGTGGCTCAGGGGTTGGGCTCCCGTTTACCATATGGGAGGCCCCGGGGTTCGATTCCCAGGGCCTCCTAGTGAAGGCAAGCCGGCCCGCGCCGCGCAGTGAGCTGGCACACCAAGATGACACAACAGAAGGAAACAAGCAGACACAGGGAAAAAAAAACGCAAAGCAAATGGACACAGCAAGCAGAAGCAGCAAGGGGGAATAAATAAATAAATAAATCTTTAAAAGGAAAAAAAAAGATAACTACACCAACAGTCAATGCACTTTATTTATTTTTTTTTTTCAAAGATTTATCTATTTATTTATTCATTTATTCCCCCCTTTGCTGCCTGTGCTCGCTGGGTCAGCCAACCATGCCGTGCGGGCGGGCCCGCCTTCACCAGGAGGCCCCGGGAACCAAACCCAGGGCCTCCCACATGGCAAACGGGAGCCCCACTGATTGAGCCACAGCCGCCCCCCAGTCAATGCACTTTAGTTGGCAGTTACACTCCCCCTTGTTCTTGTTCATTTCTCGATCTTGAGGGATTTGGGAAGATGTCCACTCTGCTTCCGGCTGAGAAGGGACGTAGATGTTGTGGGGCAGAGGAATGGAACTGTTGGCTTCCAGTTGAACATACTCCTTGCTTTGGGGCTGGGGTTGGTCCATCACCATCATTTTGTTAGCTGCCCAGGGCAGATCCTAGGTTTGAAATCCAACTTCCTGTGAAAGGGTCAGGCTGTACGTATTGTAAAAGAACTCTGTAAGTCGGCGCTGTGAATGAAGAGGAGGAGGTGAATTTGTGAAAGCAGCTAAGAGATGGGGCCTGGTCAGAAAGGGGGGGGTCCTCATTCCTAAATGCCCCTGGCTTCACCTTTTCTTCTGGTGAATGACTGAGGGCGGAAATGATTAGCACAGGGAATAGAAGTAGAGCAGGATTCATCCACCTCTGCAAAGCCCTCTGTGTTTTTTTGGGTGCTACCCCAGGTTGTCCGACACAGCATCAATGACAAGGTCACAGTTATCGGAGCTGGAGTGACTCTGCACGAAGCCTTAGCAGCGGCCGAGGATCTTGCTAAACAAGGTTGGTAGATTATTCCCGAACCACTGGTGCTTCCGCTGGGGGGGGGGGGCTCAGGCTGCCTTGTGCACCCTGACAGGGCTTTTCTTTTGATCCCCACAGATTCTTTTTTTTTTTTTTTAAAAAAAGATTTATTTTTATTTACTTATTTATGCCCCCCTTGCTGCTTGTGCTCTCTGTGTCCATTTGCTGTGTGTTTTTCTGTGTCTGCTTGTCTCCCTTTGTTGGGTCATCTTGCTGTGCCAGCTCACCGCACCATGCAGGCCGGCTTGCCTTCACCAGGAGGCCCTGGGAATCGAACCCGGGGCCTCCCATATGGTAAACGGGAGCCCAGCCAATTGAGCCACAGCCGCTTCCCACCCACAGATTCTTTAGTCCTTGTCGGCTTCCCATAGTCAGTGCTGATTGTTCTTGTTGTTCTCCAGATATTTCCGTCCGTGTCATCGACCTGTTTACCATCAAACCCCTGGATGCTGCCACCATCATCTCCAGTGCCAAAGCTACCAGTGGCCGGGTCATCACAGTGGAAGATCATTACCGAGAAGGTGTGTGCAGGCCTGGCATTTTCTCAGCAAAGGGACTTTGGCCTTGAAGGGTTGTTGTGGCCTGGAGATGGGCCCTTGCTCTGGACACACCCCCTCCAGCTGACTCTGCAATGCACTGCTCAGCCGCATGCACACTCTCTCTATCTCTCTCCTCTCTTTCTGTCTCTATCTCTCTGTCTCTCTCTTCCTCTTGTCTCTCTGTCTCTCCCTCTCTCTGTATCTCTTTCCTCTCTCTCTTGTCTCTGTCTCTTTCTCTGTCTCTCTGGCCCATGTAGGTTGAGTCCACATTGACTTTTGTGTCCTAGACACAGGGCACAGTGCCTGGTCCCCGCGGGTGCTTCGTTGGCAGCACAGAGGAGTGTCCAACTTGGCATGGGGGCGGGGGTCAGGAAAAACCACAGATCGTTTGAGTTTTGAGTGCTGGTGAGGCCAGGGAAAGTTAGGTAGGACGGATGGCAAGACCAGGAGCTTCATATGTTGTGTGTCAGAGGCCCCACCTGGGACCTACACCCATGATTGGCATATCGCTGGAAGGACTCACCGTCATGGCCTGCAATCGCGCTCCCCGCTGAGGTCCATTACAGCGAAAGGCTACACGGTAGGGCCAACAGGGAACGAAGACACAGGCGGGGTCTCGAGGACCCCCCGCCCAGGCTCCCCACCTTCCCTCCTCCCCAGGAGGGGCACCCCAGGTGAGCTCCAGCCTCCGTCCCGTATGGGCCTGTTAGGGACTCGGCGCCCAAGGTTTTTCTTGGGGGCTGGTCAGAGAGGCCCCCCCCCCCGCCTGGCAAGGACCCAGCTCTCAGACCCCCAGAAGGAAAGCGGGTGTTCCGCGGAAACCCCTCGGCTTGCACAAACAGTCTAGGCCTGGGGAGCCCTCCTCAGGAGGGGAGGTTCCCCCTGAATGTGGGGAACTGCTCACCAGCCAAGCTGCCGCTCGCCCGCCGAGGGCCCACCCGGCAAGCAGGCCCTTCTGAGGGTGGCCTCTCAGGCCGGCTGTGGTGACTCTTTCCTGTACAGTTGATTTGTTGGTTTTGAGCGTTTGGGGGACCCGACAGCTCTGAGAATCTGAGCTCCATGGATCCCCACATCCCTGGAACCCCAGTTGAGAGCAGCCCCCCCCCCCCCAGGCATGGGTGGAAGTGATTTGAAGACACGCAGATTAGACTGAAAACTCTCCAGGGCCAAGCAGAGGATGACCGTTGACAAGAATGAATGGCCAGTGGATTTACTGGTTCCCTGGGAACCAATAAATTCAAAGGTCTCCATGTATCATGGAGCTTTGAGACTGACCAGCTGCTGCCAGAAAAGATCCTAAGGCCCCTTGCTTCCCCAGGTGGCATTGGGGAAGCCGTGTGTGCCGCCCTCTCCATGGAGCCTGACATCCTGGTGCAGCAGCTGGCAGTGTCGGGAGTGCCGCGGAGTGGGCAGCCTAGCGAATTGCTGGATATGTTTGGAATCAGTGCCAGACACATCGTAGCGACCGTGAAGTGTCTTCTGGTGAATGATACTTGCCAGTTTCTTTAAAAGTCCCTCTATTGGCTCTGGTCTTAAAAGACTAGTTTCTTTACATTATGTTCTTGCCTATCTTTATAAAACCACCAGTCTTTTCCCGCCCCTTGTGCTTTGTTCTCTTTAAAGGCAAAGCCAGTTAACACCTTTCTTCCATTCCTAGTTCAGTAATTCAAGTTAACCACCTCTGTTAAACGTGACCATGTCACTCTCATTTTTGAATCATTAAAGTCCTTCGTAAACCTTGAAGTTACAGAAGAGCAAACAAAGCCACCACCAAATGTTAAGTTTTCTGGTAAGACCACAGATAACTGCCTGGGATGAGAATCCACATAGAGGCAACAGTTGCTTAAAAGTGTGTAATTGCCTTTGTAAGTAAAGAAAATGTGGATTGGCTTGTGGGTGTCAGTAGCCTGGTGCAGACGCACTCCCACTGTCACGCGCGTGTCACGTGCGCTCCAGTTCCCGGTTCCGCCTGCCGCGTGCTGCCGGCCTACCTGCAGCTTCCCGGGGGACGCGTGATTGCAGTTGCCTGGGCGCCTCCTCCGATGTTCGCCTTCATCTCCCCTCTGCAGCTCAGAGGCTGTAGAGCAGCAGCGAAAGCTCTTACGATGTACTGCGCTGCTTGCCGAGACTGCTCTGGAAAGAGGTTTCAGAAACGTGTCATTTTCCCAGGGGCCAAACCAGACTGCTCACTTGTTTACACGCCCGTACAGAGAATACTGGTTAAAGTCGGCGTCAGTAAAGCTTTGCTCCGTCTGTGCCTGGTTTGTGTGACTTGGTTTTTCCCTAAGACCCCAAGTAAGAGAGCACCCTACCGTCTAAAGCAGCAGCAGAGCCTCGGCCTCCAAGGGTGGCCCTGGAAAAAGGTTCCTGGGCTGGAGGACCATGTCCGGCCTGCAAAGCCATGTCTTGTGCAGACTTCCTCCCACCCCACTAAGGGCCTAAGCTACATGACTGCAGTACGAGCCAAAAGTCCCAGCCAGGGCAGTTAAAGGTGGGCCCCAGGTTCAACGGTAGACTGAAAATTACGCTCTGCATGTGCGTCTGTATGTCAGGGAATGAGTTCCTTACTTTCATGCCCTGGTTCAGTGGCCTTTTTCTCTGAGCCGGCTTCCTCTTTTGTAAAAGGAGCTTGAGCCTTGCTCTGCTTGTTTCACAAGATTTAAAAATCATTCTGGGAAGCGGCTGTGGCTCAATCAGTGGGGCTCCCGTTTACCATATGGGAGGCCCCGGGTTCGGTTCCCGGGGCCTCCTGGTGAAGGCAAGCCCGCCCGCACGGCGTGGTTAGCTGACCCAGCGAGCACAAGCAGCAAGGGGGGGATAAATGAATAAATAAATAAATAAAATCTTTATATAAAAAAAAAAAATCATTCGGTAAAGGTCATGACAGTTAATATAAATTTTGGAGAAAATTGAGAAACTGCAAACAAGCCAAAAAAATTGTTGACCTCACTTACCATCTTGAGGCAATACTGTTTCATTTCTGGTGGAAATTATTTCTGCTTTTTGTAACATCTCTACTGATAGGTAATTTACATATACCCCGCCCTTTGCCCATTTAAAGGGTAAGAGTCAGTGGTTTTTAGTATAGTCACAAAGATGCACCCCCGTCATCACTAATTCCAGAGCGTTTTCATCCCCCTGACAGGAAACCCTGTACCCCTTAGCAGCCCCTCCCCTTTGCCCCCTCCACCCTCCCGCTCCCGACAACCAGTGTCTGTCTCCCTAGATGTCCCTGTGGTGGCCATTTCCTAGAAATGGACTCGTACAGGAGCTTTGCTTCTGGACCCTTCCCTTAGTGCCCTCTTTGCAGCCATGTCCCTGCCCCGAGGTGGCGTGTGTCCCTCTACTTCTTTCTATGGCTGAATGAGTCTCCATTGTTTGCACAGACCACATTTTGTGCATCTGTTCATCTGCTGATGGCCATTTGGGAAGTGTCCACTTTGGGGCTAGTGTGACTAGTGCTGCTGTGAACATCCGTGGACAAGTTTGTGCGTGAACGTGCCCGCGGTCCTCCTGGGGACATGCCCGGGAGTGGGACTACTGGGTGTTCAACCCAGCTTTGCGCGGAGTGAGTGAGTGAGACCAGGGGCCGCCAAGTGCGCGCGGCCCAGCCTTAGAACCACTCGTGTTCACCTGTCAGATGCCGGGTCGGGACGACGCAGGCTGCGCACGCCCGAGCAGGCTGGCAGACGAAGCGGAGCAACAGAGATGATGCGTGCTGAAAGCCCAATTTCCGAGGGCAGCCAGGACCCCCCAAGCGTGCCTTTCGGGGCGCCCCGACCTGGGTCCTGGGCCACCTGGCGCAGAGGAGGGCGTGCACCTGCCGGCAGCTTGGCCGAAGCCCCTGGCCGCGACGGCCCCGTAGCGGTGCTCACGGGGAGGGCACCCGGGGGACTCGCCGGTGGGGTGCGGCGCGGCTGCGGGCGGTGGGCACGCGGCCCCGGCTCCAGCCAGGACCCGCTCCCCGCGGGTCGAGCCCCCCACCCCGGCCGCGCGCCGCCCGGAGCCCCCCCCCCCGGCGCCGCCCCCACTCCCGCCGCGGCCCGCGGGCCCCCGTTGGCTCC
>JAKSZT010053811.1:1113555-1135249 GCA_026826555.1 Tolypeutes matacus
AGGACTGTTTGGCAGTTCCTAAAGAAGTTGAATATAGACTTGCCATGTGACCCTGCAATACCACTACTGGGTATATACCCAGAAGAACTGAGAGCAGTGACACGAACAGACATCTGCATACCGATGTTCACAGTGACATTATTCACCATTGCCAAAAGTTGGAAACAACCCAGGTGTCCATCAACAGATGAATGGATAAACAAACTGTGGTCTAGTCACACAATGGAATATTATGCAGCTGTAAGAAGAAATGAAGTCATAAAGCATATGGCAACATGGATGAACCTGGAGGACATTATGTTGAGTGAAGCAAGCCAGACACAAAAGGACAAATACTGTATGAATGCGTCACTATGAACCAAATATATTGTGTAACATATTGTAGGATCAATAAAAAACTATATATAAAGGGAAGCGGCTGTGGCTCAATCAGTAGGGCTCCCGTTTACCATATGGGAGGCCCCGGGTTTGGTTCCCGGGGCCTCCTGGTGAAGGCAAGCCCGCCCGCACGGCGTGGTTGGCTGACCCAGCGAGCACAAGCAGCAAGGGGGGGATAAATGAATAAATAAAAAAAATCTTAAAAAAAAAAAAAAAAAAAAAAAAAACCTATATGTATCCAGTACATTTAATTGAGAAATGTATGTTTTTATTCAACTGTGTTTTCTTTTTACTTTTTAATTGTTTATATTTTCAATTATTAAATGTACAAAATAAAGTTTAAAAAAACACCAATGCAAGGTGTTAAATTGTAACAAGTGTTAAACACCAATGCAAGGTGGCAGGGTGGTATATGGGAATCCTATTCTTTATGCTTCATTCTTCTCTAAACCCACAAGTTCTCTAAGAAAGAAAAGAAAAAAAGGAGAAGGAAATAGAGGACCTGCACAAGACTGTAGAGCAACTTGACCTGGCAGACATATATAGAACGCTCCACCTGACAACAGAACTCCTACAGCTCAACTACAAAAAGGCAACCCCAATTTAAAAACGGACAAAGGACTCAAGTAGACATTTCTCCGGAAAAGATATACAAATGACTGGAAAGCACAGGAAAACATGCTCAACATCATTAGTCATTATGAAAACGCAAATCAAAACCACAATGTGACACCACTTTACATCCACTTAGAATGGCTATTGCTTAAAAAAATAAAAAAAGTGGAAAATATCATGTGTTGGCCAGAAGGGAGGAAATAGGAGCCCTCATACATTGCTGATGAGAATGTAAAATGGTGCAGATACTGTAGGAAACCGTTAGGCGACTCCTCAAAAAGTTAAATATAGAATTACCATATGACCCAGCAATTGTACTTCTATGTATATACCCAACAGAACTGAAAACAGGAACTTGAACAGATACTTGTACACCAATGTTCGTAGCAGTATTACTTACAAGAGCCAAAATGTGGAAAGAACGCAAGTGTCTACTGACAGATGACTCGATAAACATAACGTGGTCTGGCTATACAGTGGCATATCATTCAGCCACAAAAAGGAATAAAGTTCTGATACATACTACAACATGGATGAACCTTGAAGACATTAGGCTGAGTGAAAAAATCAGACAAGAAGGAACAAATATTTCACTTACATGAAAGATCTAGAATAAGCAAAGTTCATAGACACAAAAAGGAGATTAGAGGTTACCAGGGACCTGGAGGTAGGCAGGAATGGGGAGTTATTGCTTAATGGGTGCAGAGTTTGGGGTAACGGATATTTTGGGTAATGAGTGATGGTGATGGTAGCACACATTTGTGAATGTAATTAATGACACTGGATTGTATACTTCAAAATGGTTAAAATGGAAAGTTTTCTGTTATCTATATATGGTACCACAATAAAAATTTTAAGAATAACCAGCAAGATGGTGGCAGAGTAAGGAGCTCTTAGAGTCAGGTCATGCTACAGGGCAGGTAGTAATCACCCAGAGCTATCTAGAGCACCTGTTTGGGGGCTCCAGGCGACCAGAAGAGCATCCTGCAACATCCTGGAAAGAAAGGAAGGAGGAGACTGCCCAGCTGCCGAGAAGACTCGTAAGTAGAGCACTCCTCACCCCAGAGGCCAGTGCCCATCCTCCACTGGAGGCACAAGCTCCTCAGGAGCTATTTCGCAGCTGGAATTGGAAGCTCCACTTCCCAAAAATGGGGCAGGAAGAGACGGTTGTCCACTGACTTCAGCTACTGATTAGTAAACTTGGCTGGCTAAAGTATAACCCTAAGAACAGCTAAAGTTGGAGCCTGTCCAAGTTGGAAGGAGGCTGGTAGCCACCATTTTTACTCCACCCCCAGCATGAGGGGAATTGGGGCTGACTGAAAATCACAGTGAAGGTAGGGACTGGCTTCTTTCACCCAGATGGGCCTGCAGCCCTGGCCTAGGCTTCAGCCCCACCTCTAGCAGGGAGGAAGCTGGTGGGCCCTGCACCAGCCTATCCAGGTAACTGCAGGTACATTTAGCTGGCACAGACTGAATAGTTGGAAATCTACCGGGGCAGCTGTGGTCATTTTGGACCCACATGGCATAGGCTGCTGCCCACACCTGCAGCTCCATCCCTGCCCCAGGCAGGGGAGGAAGGGGCGTGAAGCTTCATCAGTCTCTCTGGGCAACTACAGTCCAGGCCTGCATGACTTGGGTTATTCCACACAGCTGTGGCTCTGTCCCTACCCCTGGCAAAGGAGAAAGTTGGGAGAAGCTTCATCAGTCCCTGGGGCAATGAGGGCAGCTTGAGCCTCCACAGCTAACAGCACCAACTACATCCTTGGCTCCTACTACACCACCAGCAAGGGAGAAAGGGCAGGAAGCCCTAAACTAAAAAGAAAAACTGCACCCAGAATAAATACTCTAGTAAACCAGATGCCAAGACACCAACAAAAAATCCACACCAAGAAACAGGAAGATATGGCCCAGTTAAGGGAACAAGCTAAGCCTCCAGATGACATAAAGGAGTAGAGACAACTAATCATAGATGGTCAAACAAATCTCCTTAAAAAATTCAATCAGATGGCTAAAGAGATTAAGGATATTAAGAAGACATTGAAAAAAATAAAAAAAGACATTGGATGAGCACAAAGAAGAATTGGAAAGCATACATAGAAAAATAGTAGATCTTACGAGAATGAAAGGTACAATAAATGAAATTAAAAATACACTGGGATCATATAACAGCAGATCTGAGGAGGCAGAAGAAAGGATTGGTGAGCCTGAAGAAATGGCCTCTGAAAGGAAGTATACAAAAGAACAGATGAAGAAAAGAATGGAAAAAATTGAACAAAGTCTCAGGGACCTAAACAACAGGAAGAAATTAGCAAACATACATGTCATGGGTGTCCCAAAAGAGAAGAGAAAAGGGGCAGAAGGAATAATGGTAGAAAATTTCCCAACCCTATTCAAGGACATGGATATCCGTGTCCAAGAAGCAAAACATACTCCCATCCAAATAAATCCGAATAGACCAATTCTGAGACACAAACTAATCAGAATGCCAAATGCCAAAGACAAAGAGAGAATTCTGAGAGCAGCAAGAGAAAAGCAATGCACAACAATATAAGGGATACCCAATAAGATTAAGTGCCAATTTCTCATCAGAAACCATGGAGGCAAGATGACAGTGGTCTGACATATTTAAGATACTGCAAGAGAAAAAATTCCAACCAAGAATCTTATATCTGGCAAGACTGTCTTTCAAAAATGAGGGCGAGAGTTTAGAATATTCACAGATAAACAGAAACTGAGAGAGTTTGTAATAAAGAGACCAGCTTTGCAGGAAATATTAAAGGGTGTGTTACAGTCTGAAAAGAAAAGACAGGAGAGAGAAGCTTGGAAGAGAGTCTAGAAATGAAGATTGTGTCAATAACAGTAACTAAAAGTGTCAAAAGAGTGGTGAAAATAAAATATGACAGATAAAACCCAAAGGTCAAAATGGGTGAAATAAGAACCTCCTTTACAGAAATAACATTGAATCTTAATGGATTAAACTCCCCATTTAAAAGACACAGACTGGCAGAATGGATATGAATATATGAGCCACCTATATGCTGTCTGCAAGAGACTCACCTTAGACTCAAGGATACCAATAGACTGAAAGTGAAAGGCTGGAAAAAGATATTCCACTCATGCAGTAACAAAAAGAAAAGCTGGAGTAGCTATACTTATATCAGATAAAATAGACTTTAAAAGACACTAGTAATGCACAATCTGAGGAGGAAGTCAGGAAAAAAATTTCTGTTTACAATAGCAACTAAAGGAATTAAATATTTAGGAATAAACTTAACCAACGATGTAAAGCACTTGTATTCAGAAAACTACAACTCATTGCTAAAAGAAATCAAGACAGATCTAAGAACATTGCATGCTCACGGATTGGAAGACTAAATACCATTAAGATGTCGATTCTACCCCAAATGATATACAGATTCAATGCTATCCCGATAAAAATTCCACCAGCATTTTTTTTTTTTTAAGATTTTTATTTATTTATTCATTCATCCCCCCCTTGCTGCTCGCGCCCGCTGGGTCAGCTAACCACACCGTGCGGGCGGGCCCGCCCTCACCAGGAGGCCCCGGGAACCGAACCCGGGCCCCCCCCCAACATGGTAAACGGGAGCCCCACCGATTGAGCCACAGCCGCCTCCCAGCATTTTTTAAATAAATGGAAAACATGATTATCAAATTTATTTGGAAGGGTAAAGGGTCCTGAATAGCCAGAAACATCTTAAAAAGGAAAAACGAAGTTGGAGGACTCTCACTTCTGGACTTTAAATCATATTACCTAGCTACAGTGGTAAAAAAACAGCATGGTACTGGCATAAAGGCAAACACATAGACTGATGGAACCGAACTGATGGTCCAGAAACAGACCCTCACATCTATGGTCAAGTGATTTTTGACAAGCCTGTGAAACCCACCCAGCTCACGCAGAACAGTCCTGATGGAGTTTCATCTAAAGGCCATGACTACTGATAGAAAAGAAGGTCACCTTGGAATGTAATAAACAAGTTCTGGAGTCTCCTGCTAACAGGAGCTGGGTGGGGAAACATCCTGAGACAATGCCTGTGAATTGCAGAAATGTAAAGAGCTGAGTCTTTGACCTTTAAGACTTGTTGGTTTCAGTAAAATGTAACTGTCAAGTATCTATTGCCCTTGCACATACTCACACGTATTTTCTTTGTTCTAAAGCTAAATAAAAGCCACACTTTAGGAGGTGGCGGGGCTCTTCTCTCCATATCGGGCGGAGAGTCCCCTCATCCCAGTTCTTCTTCTCTTTGTCTTAGTCTTTCTTTCTCATCCGCTGCACTGTTTTCATGGACCCAGTTCTTGACCGCCAACATATGGCGCCCAACATGGGGCTCTGAAAACGAAATTTTTCTTTCAGTCAGTGCGCAGACCAAGGAGCTCCTGAGAGCAGTTTTAAAAGAAAAAAGAAACAGAAAAGGTAAGCTTCATCCTTGGAATCATCAGGGTAATGGGTAATCAGCAGTCAAACTTTGAAGAGTACTCTAGAGTGTTAAAAACTTTATTAAAATGCACCAGTGTGGGGTCGGATGTGGCTCAACTGGTTGGGCATCCGTCTCCCATATGGAGGGACCCGGGTTCGATCCCCGGGACCTCCTGGTAAAAAAACAAACAAACAAACAAAAAAAAAAATGCACCAGTGTAACTATTAAAACCTCGGCTTTTGAGGAACTTTTTTCTCTTGGACAGAAACATTGTTATTGGTTTCAGCCGCAAGGGCAGGATACTTTAAACCTGAAACATTGGAAGTTAGTGAAGAAAGCTTTAAAAAGAGCTCATCAAAAGGGAGAGATAATTCCCCTTCGTGTATGGTCTTTGTGTAGTCTTATTTCTGTTGCTCCTCAACTCCAGCTGTGGATGTTAACCCTTCAGTTCCAGCAGCAAGTTTATAAACCTCCCACTGCTTACATAATAAGGCTGTGGGATGATAGAAGCTAATAAAGTGAAACCACTGAAAAAGTAAGAAAACTTAGCAATACAGTTTACAGAAAAATTCTCAAAAGCAGTGAAATCAAAGATATATGTTTCTATTGATGTGTTGTAACTTGTATTGTGTTTGTCTGTTTGTTCAGTGTCAGTGTATATTTTGATACCTCCGGATGGTAATATTAAATTAATGAATAAAAATTATTAAAAGAGCTCTATTCAAATGGCCAACATTAAATAAGTGCATATATTAATAAATAAATATGGGTATTAATTTAAAATAAGAGAAATAGATATAAACAAACTAAGTCATTATTCTAACAAGTTTGTTTAATGTTGATGCTAATTGTATGTTTTCAAAAGTTTGTTTAAAAACAGTTTCTAAAATCATTGTGGTAACTTAAGTAAAGAAGGTATATAGAATTGCTTTTATTATTAAAGAAAAGAAAGTAATTTTATCAGAAGATAAAATGACTAAGTTATTAAAACAGGGTTGGAGTTTTGTTCTTTCTCGGGGTTTCTCAAGTCATTGGTCTGTTTTGGTGGAAGTTTGCACAGAGTTTTTCTCCTGGGTGATCAGTGTACAAGAGGGGGAAAGTGTTTTATCAAAGTAGCTTCTTGTGCTTTGGCCTTGATGTTTCCTTGGAGAGACAGGTTTTGTTGCTTTTGGGGGAACATGATGTTTAAACCTGCTTTCTCAAAAAAGCTTTTTGTTTCACACTGTTACAAAAGGTTTGGTTTGTTCCCTGGAAGGGGGTAGAATACTGAAAGTGGTTAAGTTCATGTGATGTAGGTTGAGTGAAGTGTTTGAGACTGTTAGGCAACTGAGGGAAATTTTCTAATTTTATGACAATTAAAGTTGTATGAATAAAAAGTTCATATAAATACTTTAAAGGTGTATAAAATTGCTGAAAATTTAATAATGTTTCAGTGTAATATTAAACAAAAGTATATTGTTATTAATCATAATTTTAATTATTTTAAAATATAATATGTTATAAAACTACCTCTCTGCCTAAAAATCAAAAGACAGATGCTTTAACTTGTCTGCTTTACTCCACCTCTGCTATACATAATAATAATATTAAATGGAAACTAAAATAGTAAGCACATCAAGGATGTTTTGTAACAAATTCTAAAAGATAAAGTATATTTCAAAAGGTGTTGTATTCCTCCCTGGAGGAGCTGGCCACTCTCCCAGGGACTGATGCATAATCCTTAAAATATACTGCCCAAGGAGTGTTGTGTTTCTTCCTGGGGAGGCTGGCCCCTTCCTCAGGGATTAGCAAAATACTCACAAATTGGCATATTATTATTATTGACTTAAAAGATTGTTTCTTTACTATTCCTCTTAATCCAAATGATGGAGAAAAATTTGCATTTACTATTCCTTCTATTAATCATTCAGCTCCTACTGAACGATATCAGTGGAAAGTTTTACCTCAGAGAATGATGACCAGTCCTACATTATGTCAATCCTTTGTTCACATTCCATTACAAATTTTACGAAAACAATTTCCTAAGGCTATGATTATTCATTGTATGGATGATATTCTTTTTGCCACTAAGCAATCTTTTGAGCTGAAACCACTATTTCAGCTGGCTAAAGAAGTTCTTCCTCAACATGGGTTGCAAATAGCAGAAGAAAAAATTCAAAAACAGGTTCCTTTCCAATATTTAGGTCATACTATTAATAGAAATATTATAACTCCACAAAAGGTCCAATTTCGAACTGATAATTTACGTACTTTAAATGATTTTCAGAAATTACTGGGTGATATTAATTGGGTACAGCCTACTTTAGGAATTCCAACTTATGCTTTACCCTAACAAGAAACCCTGACTTAAATAGTCCTCGCATTTTAAGCCCAGAAGCAAAAGAGGAGTTAATGGCTGGAAAAAGAGTGCAAAATAGCCAACTAACAAGGATAAATGTAAATCTTCCAATTTCTCTTTTAATATTTCCATCTTGCCATTCCCCTACTGGGATACTTTGGCAAGAGGAGGGCATAATAGAATGGATATTCCTACCCAACAAAGATACAAAAAAGCTTCATCCTTATCCTGAAAAAATCTTAGCAATAATATCAAAAGGCAATATTCGCCTGAGACAGCTTATGGCTAAAGATCCTGATAAAATCATATTAGACCTTACAAAGCAGGAGCTTTCTCAGCTCTGGCAGTTCAGTAACTCTTGGCAAGTGGCCTTAGCAGATTTTATTGGAACAATTGACAATCACTTCCCGAATTAAAATTTTTTTACAGTTTTTAAAACGTACTTCATGGATTCTTCTAAGGTTGTCAAACAACAACCACTCTCTGCTGCTCCAACTTACTACACTGATGGTAGCAGTAATGGAAATGCAGGCTATTTAAGCCCAACTACAAAACCTTGGAAAACACCTTATTTATCTGCCCAAAAGGTAGAATTTATGGCTGTTATTCAATTGCTAACTGATGTTTCTGAGCCTTTCAATATTGTGTCTGATTCTGCTTATGTTTGTCACGTTGTTTGTCATATAGAAACAGCTCAAATAACTCCAGCTTCTGAATTAGAAGTTCTTTTCCTACAATTATAAAAGACTGTTCGTGAACAATCTAATCCAATCTATATTACTCATATTCATTCCCATTCTCAACTTCCTGGCCCTATGGCTTCACAAAATGATTTAGTAGATAAACTTATTGCTCATACAGAATCTGCTGCTGATTATCATAAACTTACACATACTAATGCTTCTGGCTTACGTCATAAATATCCCCACTTAACAGTAAAAGAAATTAAGAGGATTGTTAGACAATGTCCTACTTGTGGACCCATAAATGCCCCCACTTTCTTTCCAGGAACTAATCCCCGAGGAGAACATCCTAATGAAATTTGGCAAATGGATGTCACACATGTGCCTTCTTTTGGCCGCCTTCAGGATGTGCATGTGACGGTGGATACATATTTTAATTTTATTTGGGCAACTGCTCAAGCTGGTGAAAAGGCCTCACATGTACGTTCTCATTTATTACATTGTTTTGCAGTAATGGGCCTGCCAGCACAGCTAAAAACTGATAATGGGCCTGCTTATCTTAGTCAATCTTTCAAAAAATTTTGCAGTGACTGGAATATTAAACACATTATAGGAATTCCATATAACCCTCAGGGACAAGCGATAGTAGAAAAAAAGTAATCACTTATTAAAATTAATGTTGCAAAAATAAAAAGGGGGAGATGGAGGAGAGTCTGCTAGGGACAGACTGTCTAGAGCATTGCTTACCTTAAATTTTCTTAATAGACAACAAATTTCTAATATCACAGCAGCAGAAAGACATTAAGATGTTAAAAAAAGGAATGAAAATGAAAAATGTGGACAACCTGTATATTGGAAAAATGAAAGAACCAGTAAATGGGAAAAAGGAGAGGTAAAATTCTGGGGCCGAGGTTTTGCTCTTATCATTACAGAAACAGGAGAAGTACAGTGGATCCTCTCTAGAAGAATCAAGCCTAGAGTTGAAGATGCTACCAAGACTTAAACTGTGTACATGGTGGTTTTACATTGGATTAATTATAGGTAAAGTATTAGGTCAAGGTAAGATACCACATCATAAATATACTTATTGGGCATACATAAACAACCCACCTCTTCTAGAGCTGTTAATTTGGAGCGATGAGTCTTACCCAATTTATCTTAAACAATCTCACAACAGACTACTTAATGACAAATGGCATATTTGTCATGGGCTTACAGAGGTTGTGTTGTTTAATGATTCCTATGGAATTGTAAAGGATCGGGCCCTTATAGGGATACCGAAACCTATTAAAAACACAACCATATTTTAGTTCATTAATAATTCAATCATAATCACTAATGACAGTAATCCTTATTTCTGGAATTTTGGTAATACAGCATTTACTAACAGCTCAATAATTTGGAAAAATCAAGGGAGATATATCTCACAACCATGGGACACTAAACTTTAACAAAACTCAAAGTTATTTGTGGAAATTATTTTGGGGAACTGGTCCAATTTTTGAAAGGCAAGGCAGCAAAACTAATATTACTATTTTAAAAAAGAAAATCAACTCAATTTCTTGCAGTATGAGTACAAGATCTTATAGTTTTATCATTGGAAAAGTAACCTTTGGTGAAAGGAACATTAATTTCTCTTTATTTACATGTCTTAAGAATTCATATTTGCAGGAAAATCAAACTCTTTTTATAGCAAGAAGAAGAAAAGGATTATGGTTACCGGTTCGGATGACCAGACATTGGCAGCAGTCTCCAGAATCCCAGTTGCTGTGACATTTCATCACCATTATTTAAAAAGAACTAAAAGACTGATTTGACTTTTAATAGCAGAAAATTTGGGACTGATTGGCATCATAACCGCTGCAGCTGTCACTGGCACAGCCCTGCATCAAGGAGTCCAGAATCAACAATATGTTAAGGACTGGCATAAAAATGCAAGTGAGATGTGGTATAGCCAATCTCACATTGATATGGAACTGAATAACCGTATGAATGATCTTAAAACAACTATTATACATAATCAAATTTATAATTTAAACTTGTTAAAAGTTCTTGAATGTGATTAGAATGAAAGTTCTATTTGTATTACTCTTTTCTTATAATAATAGTGAACATGATTGGGAGGAAGTAAAAAATCACTTGATTGGATATAAGCATAATGCTTCTATAAATCTTTTAGAATTGCAAAAGAAGGCATTGAGCATGTATCAAACGAATTGAAAGAAACCACTGGTGCAGCCGTTTCATTGGTGGAAACAAAAAACAGTTCAAATATCATTTTGGATTGGATTTGGAATTATTGTTATATGTGTTTTAATTGTTTGTATTGTCAAGGCTAGAGTAATTAGACCTGATAAATGCATTTATGCTAAGAAACTTGGCCATGAAAAACTAATTTTGCATTACTTAGTAGAAAGATTCTACTAATAACCCCTTGATCTTAATACTAAATATCTGCACAAAAAATATTCATTAAAGGAACCTGAAGAAGCATAAATATTAATGAAAATGCCTTCCATGTAAGAGCTCAAAAGCTTGACTGGTAGTCAATGACGGGTAAGATTCTCAGAGGAGGACAACCTAAGACAGGCACAGTCACAAGAGCCTATGGAAGAAGACAAGTGTGACAGGAGGTCACCTTGTATCAGCTTATATAATGGTTCCTATGAGCTTTAATTAATAAAAAAGGGGGAAATGATGGAGTTTCAGTTAAAGGCCATGACTACTGATAGAAAAGAAGGTCACCTTGGAATGTAATAAACAAGTTCTGGAGTTTCATGCTAACAGGAGCTGGGTGGGGAAATATCCTGAGCTTTCCTGTGAATTACAGAAATGTAAAAGAGCTGAGTCATTGACCTTTAAGACTTGTTGATCTCAGTAAAATGTAACCGTCAAGTATCTATTGCCCTTGCACATGCTCACACGTATTTTCTTTGTTCTAAAGCCAAATAAAAGCCACACTTTATGAGGTGGCTGGTCTCTTCTCTCCAGTTCGGACGGAGAGTCCCCTGATCCCAGTTTTTCTTCTCTTTGTCTTATTCTTTCTTTCTCATCCGCGGCACCGTTTTCACGGACCCAGAGCCTGACCGCCAACACAGTCCATTCCACAAATGGTGCTGGGAGAACTGGATATCCACAGCCAAAAGAAAGAGGACCGCCATCTCACACCTTATACAAAAATTAAGTCAAAATGGACCAAAAACCTAAATATAAAAGCAAGAACCATAAAGCTTCTAGAAGAAAATGTAGGAAAACATCTTCAAGACCTGATGGTAGGTGGTGGATTATTAATGGAGATAAAAGGACTGAGATGGACTACTGATGTTTAATGTATGTAGGAGTTTTAATTAACTTTACTGTAAAAATGTGGAAATGTATAGAGCTGATGGTAACACATTACAGTGAGTAGCAGCTGCTTTATAAATAAGAATGTGGCTGAAGATGGTGGTCTAGGGATGTAAATGTCAACTGAAAGAAAGCTAGAGAATAATCTAGGGGCTGAATAGCACAGTAAACCCAGAGGTGGATGAGAATTGTGGTGGATGGTACAGATGCAAGAGTGTCCTTTGTGAGCTAGAGCAGATGTACATCACTATTGCATGGTGGTGGGAATGTGGAGAAGCATGGGAAATACACAACTGGAGTGACCTGTGGACTGTGGTTAACAGTAATAACGTAATACTCTTGCATCTATGCCAAAGCTGTACTGTGTTGATAACTGGGGAGTACGGAAAAAGTGTGCCAAATGTACGCTATGGACCATGGTTGGTGGTAATAGTCTGATATTATCTCATGATCTGTAACAAATGTTCCACCACGGTGTGGTGTGTTGGTGAAGGGCTGTTGTATGGGAATTCTACACGTGTGTATGATTGTTTTGTAAATTCACAACTTCTGTGATAAGAATATATTTTTTAAAAATAATAGGGTGGGGAAGCGGCTGTGGCTCAAGTGGTAGGGCTCCCGTCTACCATATGGGAGGCCCCGGGTTCGATTCTCAGGGCCTCCTGGTGAGGTCAAGCCGGCCCGCGTCCACGGAGAGCTGACGGCCCGCGCCTATGCCCACGGAGAGCTAGTGCAGCAAGATGACACAACAAAGGGAGACGAGCAGACACAGAGGAAATGTGCAGCGAATGGACACAGAGAGCAGACAGCGAGCACAAGCAGCGGGGGGGGGATAAATAAATAAATAAATCTTTAAAAAATAAATAAATAATAGGGTGGGTTGGTGAAAAATACACCAAATGTAAGATATAGACTATAGTTAGTAAGATTTATGATATTCTTTCATAATTTGTAACAAATTTGTCAACAATGCAAGGCTTTGGTGGTGGGTTGATGTATGAGCATCCTGTATGATGTTAGGCATGTTTGCTTTGTAAGTTCACAACTTTTACTATACACTTACTGTTTATGTATGTTCATGTATGAATGATATACTTTAATACATTGATTTTTTTTAAAAAGTACCTAGATTTAGTATGGGTACTATGAAGCTCTTTGAATTTGGTGATGTCTGTATATCATCTATCATTTAAAGTAGCCATCCTCCCCAGCCTGTACCCTGTCATTTGAATATTAGCCCCAGAGGAGAGTATTTCATCATTACTAGTTGGTTTTCCCCAGAGTTTAACAAAGTTCCGACAATGATAACCTCAATATGGCACTTAAATAACTCCCAGTTTATTGATGGAAAGCACAAAAGTTGTTTCTTCTGTATCACCTATTTAAAGTTATTTTCATTTGATAAAAATCTGGAATGTGCTTCATTGGCTTCTAGACGCCTGAATTCATTTACAACCAAGTTAGCAACCTGGTGTTAATCTTGTATATTTCAAAGAGGAAGAATGTTCATTGTGATAGCAAATAATATATGGGTAGGCTGATGTTTTATGATTGAAAGGGGAAAGGAAATATGTAAAACCCAAGAGAAAATATGTCATTTGATACATTTTTATATTTTTTATCGATTAAAAAAATTTTTAAATGGTTATTTAAAAAAAAGGACTGTAGTGAGTAGTAAGATTTTGACGATATTCTTTCATAATTTGTAACAAATGTCTCACAACAATGTAAGGTATTGGTGGTGGGTTGATGTATGAGAGTCCTGTATGATGTTAGGCATGTTTGTTTTGTAAGTTCACAACTTTTACTATACACTTATTGCTTATGTGTGTTCATGTAAAAATTATATAAGAAAGTAATAGGGTGGGCTGGGGAAAAATACTTTGCTTAGCAGTAATATTTTGAGGATGCTCTTAAATCATTAGTTAATGCAGGGCATTGGTGGTAGGGTGAGGTACGAGAGCCCTCTTTGATGTTATGTATGTTTGTTTTGTAAGTTCACAACTATGTGTTTACATGTTTATGTATGAGCGATACATTTCAATGAAGTAAAATAAAATGTGAATAAACTTAAAAATAAAATAAAAAAAGTCAACGTAAAAAATATATATATATTAAAAATATAATATAATATATATATATATATATACATATGTACACACACACACACACAGGGTTAGGAAATGTAAAGTGGCCGAGCCACTGTGGAAAACAGTTTGGCAGTTTCTTTTATTTATTTTTTTTATTTTTTTATTTTTAAAGATTTTATTTATTTATTCATTTATCCCCCCCCTTGCTGCTTGTGCTCGCTGGGTCAGCTAACCACACCGTGCGGGCGGGCTTGCCTTCACCAGGAGGCCCCCGGAACCGAACCCGGGGCCTCCCATATGGTAAACGGGAGCCCCACTGATTGAGCCACAGCCGCTTCCCTGGCAGTTTCTTTTAAAACTAGACGTGCCCTTCCATATAAGCCGAGCCGTTGCCCTCTTGGGCATTTCTCCCAGAGAAACAGAGCTTGTGATCAGAAAAACCTGGACGCCAATGGGCATAGCAGCTTTTTTCCTAATAACCACAAAGCTGGGAAGAGCCCCGCGTCCTTGCCGTCCCCTGTGGGTGAGTGGTGAGAACACACTGGGGTCTACCTACACCGGGCCGGTCACTGGGCAGGGAAAGGAACTAACGGCCGAGACCCACCCACTCGGGGGCTGAACGGGGGAGGGAAGCCCATCTCCAGCGGCCACCAGCGCCCGGCTGCGTCTCTGCCCCTCTTGAAACGACGAAAGGACGGGGATGGAGAACAGCTGGGGCCTGCCAAGGGCTGGGGAGCGGGGCTGTGGCTAGAAAAGGGCAGCTCGAGGGGCCCCGCGGAGCGGACCAGGCCCGGCTCTGGCCTGTGCGGGTGCAGACGGGAACCTGCCCAGCCCCGCCCTCGCACACGCACGCACACACGGGTGCGTGGACATCTGGGGAGCGCTGAAGGGGCCCTGAGCGGGGCCAGGGGCAGCCTCCTGGTGATGAGACTGAACTACAGTGTCACGGGGGCTGGGCCTGGGGGCCTGGGCCTGGGGGGCGCGCCGGGCCTTGCGGGGCGTTTCTTTGCCTCTTCCTTTAGATTTCACTTTTACAAAAGAATGAGATGAAGCCGAGGAGAACAATGCTGGGTTAATGTACAGAGCGGAAGCACTCGCGCGGCCACCACGGTCGGGCCCTGGAGCAAACCACCCCTCGCACCCCCTGCCAGGGGCGCCCCAAGGCCCGCGTCCCGCCCTGCGGGGCTGCCGAGGGAAGGAGGTGCCTGGAGCTGCGGGGCTCGGGACGCGCACGCCAAGGCGTTACGTTGATTGGGTAGCAAAACTGTCAGTAAGACCAGAGGGCCGGGCTTCTTCGGCCAGGCCAGCGGGGCGGGTCTTTGTCAGGAGCCCAGCTTGGTCGTTGGCGGAGCCACAGGGAAGGGGCGGGCCGAACGCCGGCGCCCAGGCCCAGGCGGGGCGGGGCTTCCTGTGGGAGTTCTGGGGCGACAAAGGCGGCCGGCGCGGCGGGTGGGGCCGGGGAGGGGCGCCGGCCTGGGCCTCCCCCGGCACCAAGCGCTCGGGGAAGCGCTCGCGCGGGGCTCCAGGGCCCAGGAGAGGCCGCTGCCCCCGCCGGCCCGCCCCTCCCGGCCGGACTGGCCCGCACCGTGCCCAGGGGCCGGGCTGGCCTCTAGGCTGTCGGGGAAGGCGCCTCCGTGTCGCCCCAGCCCTGCGCAGCCCTCCTTCCGCCGCGTGCACCCCCATCCTTCCGCCATATGCACCCTCCTCCCTCTTCGGCCGTGTGCACTCCTCCCCCAGCTGTGCGCACCCCTGTCCCCCTCCACTGTGCACCCCCGTGTCTCGGGGACCCTTGGGTGAAAATCATGGCCCCCGCCCGCCCCGCCCCCCGTGCGCACACACGCGTAGTATCCAGGAGACGCGGGTCGCGCTCGTGGCCCAGTCACCGATGAGACGTGTCGTTTGGTCCCCACTTCCGGAGGGGTTGTAGAGGGTCAAGTCTTCCCCCGTGTCCTTTGTCAGTGCGGCCCGCCGGGGAGGGTCTCCCGGGAACACGCGGGATGTGAGGACGCCCGCGGCGGGGCGAGCGGCTGCGGCTGCCTCTGGGCTGACTTCCTCCTGCGGGTCCTGGGGGGTCCAGGTGAGCCCGGGGAGGGCTTGTGGCCACAGCCCTGAGCCCCAGCAGCCTCTGGCCTTGCGGGCCTGCGGTGGGCCCGAGCATCTGGGGCTCTCACCAGCTCCCGGGGCCGCTGCTGCGGGCCCGGGGACCCCGCTCCGGGCCACCGGCCCCGAGCCCGCGGCCTCCTGGGGGGTGGCCCGTGCCCCTCCCGGGGCTGGCACCCTTTCAGGGCCCACGCCCGCAGGGCAGAGGGGCTTTCCCCGGTCGCCAGAGGGAGCCTTCCGCAGCCCAGGCGGGAGAAGGGGGCAGCGGCTGCCCGGTTGCGGGGGCCCGTGGGGGAGGGGCGCACAGGAGCCTTGGGCCAGGGAGTGGGGACAGAGAGCCCTCTGAGGGCAGAGGCCAGAAGGCGGAGCTGGGGGCGCCAAGGACTGTGGGCGGGGAGAGGGCCCAGGGGGCGTGTGGGGTGAGCAGGGAGCAGAAAGGCTGCCTTCTGCCCCCAGCGCCCCGACTCCTAGGCGTCCCCTGCCCGGGCGAGGGGCCCCCGGCTCGGCCCGCCTGGCACCCCCCTCCACGGGGGCACGTCCAGCTGCTGCCGCCGCTGGGGCCTTGACTCCCGCTTTCCCGGGGTGGCCCGTGGTCGCCTGGGACACTGCCTGCCAACAGCCACGTGTCCCCCGACCGATCGGCCTGGGGACCGGGCCTCCTGTGGCCGGGGGTCTCGGGGTGGCCGGCAGCACGGCGTTTCCGTGGGGAGGCTCCGGCCTTCCCTGGCTGCTCCTCTCCCGGCCCCTCTGCTGGTGTTCGTGGCCTTGGCCCTTGTGATCTGACACGCTCCATCCGCCAGCGCTCTTGGCCCCGAGTGACAGTGACGGCGGCCGCTAGTGTTTCCCCTGCTTTGTCATCTGTCTCCTGGCTTGGTGCGTGGGCTTTTGTGTGTGGTCAGGCAGGGGTCTGGGTTCCGGTGTCGTCAGGCCCAGCGGGCTTTGCGGGTCTCGCTGTGTTTGCTTCGGTGACGGCTGCACGGTGGCCTCGGCTCTGCCGCCCTCCCCTCCATGGCCCCCCAGGCCCCCGGGGCACCCTGGGGGAAGCGTGCCGGGGGAGCTCCCAGAGAGGCAGGGTATTGGGCGTCCCCCTCGGCGGCCTGCCTTCCGCGCGTGTGCGCCGGGGCGGCCCAGCCGGGTGCCTGGTGACCTGGGTGCCTTGACCCCAGGAGCCAGCGAGCAAGAATCCCTCCAGCGCCTCGTGGGCCCTCGAGGCAGCTCCCACCCTCGCGGGGTCAGAGCGGGGCGGGGAGGAAGGCCTCTGAGAGCAGGGTTCCAGCCTCCTGGGGACGCCGCGGCCAGACAGGCCCAGCGTGGTCTTCACCCCAGGCTGCCTTCCTCTGGGCTGTCCAGGCCTCACCTTGGGGACGACCCCGAGGGGGAAGGCCAGCGTGTGGGCTTCTCTCTGGGCCTGTCCCCGCTCCCCTGCGTTCTGCCTCTGCGGCCCAGGCCTGTGGTGGGAGACAAGCTCAGTGCCATGGTCCCTGCCAAGCCCGCAGCTGGGTGCCCTGGGCCGGTGGGGCCTGGGTGGCGTGTTCCAGGTGGGAGCAGCTCGTTTCCATGCCCTCCTTCTCTGTCACCCTTCCTGTCTCTGCCCCTAGTCCTTGTAGTATCCAGGGGACATCTGAAGGGACAATTGCCTGCCGACCTGGCCCTCCGAAGCCTGCATGAGGAACGAGGGCAATCCCCAGGCCAGCTGTCCACCCTGAGGACCCAGATGTCCCAGCCAGGGTTTCTGATGCCTCCCCCAGGGACCTGAGCAGGAGGGCTGGGTCCACGGAGGAACCTGGCAAATGAGCCTTTCCTCCCCATGCCCAGCACAGGGGATGCCAGAGCTGGCCATGTGGGTCCCACCCCCCTTTGCTCTGTGCTCGTCGGCCCCCTCCCTGGCTCTGCCAGGCCTTGCTGATCCCCATGATGCCCCTCCTGCCATTCTGACTTGGGGGAGTGGGCAGGGGAGCCTGGATGCTATCACTCAGGCTGCTTGAGGTGCCTGAAACAGCTGGGGCACAGTCCTGTTCACCCCCTCCCCAGCCCTTCCTTTCTTGGGGCACCCTGGGGACTGCTGCTCTGCCCATGGCCCTGGGCCAAGACGGCAGTGGCCTTCCCCTGCAGACAGGCACAGCCTCTCCTCCTGTCCCCTTTCTCCAGCGATGCCACTGTGAAGAGCATGGTCACTGCCATTTTGTCATGCTGCAGGCTGACAAGCCTCTCCTCCATGACAGCATGGAGTGGTCAGGTCCCAGAGTTCTGGTGGCTCAGGCGGGGACGTCCCCAGCAAAGGGGTAGGGAGGAGGCCGATGGCGGGCAGGTTCTGGGGATTTTCCATTCGCTCGGTGAGTCAAGCTGGCAGGAGAGGGGAGGACTGCTTCCCTGGGGCCAACAGAGGCTGTTTGCGTCTGGTTTCCCTGGAGACGCGTCCTCCCCTTCCTTCCTGGGCTGGACCTCGGAGGTGGGCCTCCTGAAGATGTGCACAAGGGCTCTGATTTGGCCATAGAGCTTGGGCCCCCAGTGCTTTCCCTGTTGGGTCTCACCACTGGGCACTGCCCTTTGTGCTTTCTGGTTTCCAGGGTAGGTGCTGACGGCTTGGTGGCCAGGGGACAACGCCCTGCTGGCGTTGCCTTGAAAACCCAGAGAGAAGCAGCCCAGAGTGAAGCAGCCCAGAGTGAGGTGGCCCTGGCTGGGCCCCTGCTTTGGGGAACTTTGTGGCCTGTGGGGACAGCCACTCATCCAGGGTGTCAGGGCCACACAGCCCCGCCCACGGGCAGGTCCCCACCTGGGTTTGCCCGGAGAGGCTCAGGTGTGCATATCCCCCACACCCCTGGGCCATGTGTCTCCTGTGCTCCCTCCCCATCACCTCCCACTTGGACTCTCGCCCTGCAGCCAGGGTGGGGGCAGCAGTGGCAGGACCTGGCTTCCCTGGGAGGGACCATGAGGGGCCTGGACACCTAGTGTGGCCGCCCCTCACCCCAAGTCCATGGCGCCTAGCCCAGGGCCCACTCTGGGGATAGCCACATCCATGACAGCAGCCCTGCCCACCCAGACACCCATTCTCACCCTTCTCCCTCTCTACCACCGAGGAGCTGGGAGCTTTTCCCCAGCTTCGGCCGAGGACCGGGCCTTGGCTTGTCCCCAACAGATGTGCTGACCA
Source organism: Tolypeutes matacus (assembly GCA_026826555.1). Lineage (NCBI taxonomy): Eukaryota > Metazoa > Chordata > Mammalia > Cingulata > Chlamyphoridae > Tolypeutes > Tolypeutes matacus. Next base: position 1,132,692 of record JAKSZT010053811.1, read on the forward strand.
AAGGTCACTCCCATCCAGCCCCACTTGCAGCTCAGCGGTCTCCCCGCCGGGCTCCCGGGCCGCTCTGCACTGGACCTGCCGTGGCATTTGTGGTGGGTGGGCCCTGTCAGCCCGACCCCCAAGCAGGCATCCTCCTACTGGGCACCTCCCCCAAGACACTGTGGCTGAGGAGCAGGTGGGGGCATGTGTCTACCCCACCTTCCAGCCACCGCTGGGCTGGCTGGATCCCCTGGGTGGGTGGGTGGCTCCCGCCAGGTGCCCACGCAAGCCCATGGGCCGGCACCCGTCGCCCACACACTCTGACTGGGTGGCCGCCCCTCTCCTCGCCCTCTGGTTCCATCGGGGTCTTCAGAGGGCAGCCCCGGAGGGCCCTGGCCAGGGGCCCAGGCGCGTGGGCCGTGGCAGCTGCCCCCCCCACCTGCTCAGGCCCCCCCAGTCGGGGTTGGGGGACTCTGCTCCCCGATCTGGCCGAGGTCTGCAGGATGGCAGTCTCGCCCTCGGGGAGACCCAGAGCCTTCAAGGGACAGGGCCCTGGTCGCAGCCAGAGAACAGGCCTCAGATGCACTCGTTTCTGGGGCTCAGCGCCCGGCCTCCTGGGTGCCTCCCAGAGCCCCTGGGCCACCGTGGACCTCAGGGGCAGCATGTCTGCTGGAGCTGGGGCGTCTCTCGGGACTGCAGGACACTGCTGGGCATGGAAGGACACACGCTCCCCCTTAGCCGGGAGGGCAGCATCAGGGTGCAGAGCCGTGGTGGGGCAGGGGGCCAGGACTGGCTGAGGGGAGAGGAAGGGGGTCAGCTTGGCCACCTGCCAGCACCCCACCCCCTGTGGCCCAGTCCTTGGAGAACCTGCAGGTTGGAAGGGCTGCTCCCAGCTGGAGGTGTCCAATCCTTCCCGGGTTTGTGCAGGGTGCTGGGAGGCCCGGGCCGTCTCCCCGCTGACTGTGCACCCAGAGTCCAGCACACCGGCCCCAAGTGGAAATACAAGAGAGGACCCAGCACCGCTTTCCCGTCTCTTGTACCCTAGGACCAGGCGGTGCCCATCCTCGCTGAGCCACAGGCTCTGCACCCCAGGGCTGTCTGTGGGGAGGGGTGTCATGTCTGGGTGCTGGAGCAAACCCAGCCCCAATAGCTGCTCATCCTGCCGAGGGCTGCGTGAGGATCAAGGCAGGGCTTCCTGGGTGCTGCCCACTGCCCTGGACCTGCGTGGGGCAGGCTGGCATGAAGAACCTGGGCTCCCAATGCTCTGAAGGGCCCCCCTCCCGGGACGGAGCTCAGTTCCCAGGTGCCAGCAGCCGCGTGGCCCACTCCTGCTGGACCCGGCCAGGGTCCCCCAAGCTCCTCCCCAGCAGCACGTGCTGAGTCACCCCGGCGCAGCAGGCTGCACCCTCGGGCAGCTGAGGGAGAGGAGCAGACCTGCCCCAGCAGACAGCAGGGAGTCACCTCCCTCTCCACCCACTGTGGACCGCTACTGTCCTTGCCGTGCCCCTCCCATGTCCCCTGCTGAGCACAGGCCGGGGACCTCTGAGCGGGGCTGGAGCCCTTGGGGCAGGGGAGCCATCGGGAGCTCTCTGGAGCCTCCTGAACCCTCAGTGGGCCTCGGAGCCCTCCAGAGTCCTGGGGGAGCCCAGGCAGAGGGAGGAGCGAAGAGCGGGTGGGGATGGGGGTGGGGGCAAAGCCCTCGGAGGTGTAGGTGGAGCCTCAGGGTGCATGCGGCCCTCGGGGGTCCCATAGCCATTGGAACCTTTGGGAGGGGTCCACGGAGCTCTTCGGAACCCTTAGGGGCGGGAATCCCGGAACCTTGGAGGCAGACCAGAGCCCTCGGGTAGGGGCAGAGCTTTGGGGGGCCCTAGAGCCCAGAGTGGACCAGAGCCCTCGGGAGCCGTGAGGGCAGGGTGGGGGTTGGGGAGACCAGGAAGATCTCGGAAGCCCACCTCCAGCGCCCTGGTGGGTGGGGAGTCCCAGAGCCCTGGGAGGGTCCGGAGCACTGGGGGAGGGGGTCACAGAGCTGTCGGGGTCAAAGCCCTTGGGAGTCTTCAGACCACGTATGGACCCCTGAGCAGGGACAGGGGACCATGGGCGGTGGAACCCCCGGGAGCCCTCCATGTGGCACATGGCAATGAATGCCAGCAGCCCTCAGTGACTGGATGAACGAGTCGGGGAGGCTGAGTGGCAGTGATGGGGTCGGTCTCCTCCCTTCTCTCTCCTTCTCATGCCAGACCTCAGTGGTGGCCCTACACACCCGGCCACCTTCTCTCTCCTCAGCCACAACATACCAAGGACCTGTGGCTCAGAGAGGACCATTTCCGCTCAGGAGCCCTGACTTCTCTCTCCCCCTCCTTGGGAATTCCCCGCACCGAACTCCTCCCTCTCTTGATGTCCCTTCTCGCCTGCACACCACCTACTCCAGAGCTTTTGTCACCGCCCTGGGCTCCAGGCGGTTGCTGCTGGGCTCAGCCTGCTCCAGTGCTCCAGGCAGCCACTGCGGGGCTGAGGGTCAGGCCAAGCTTGGACTCGGAGCCCCGGGCGGCCCCTCCTTCCCAGGGAGGCTCCACCTCCTC